>JAMJFZ010003581.1:7590000-7687500 GCA_026225945.1 Cricetomys ansorgei | reverse complement strand
GCTCTGAAATCTCAGCATTGAAGGCTCAAAGTGGGGCTGGAGAGATGGCTCAGTGGATGTGATGGTTAGGGTTTTTTTTTTTTTTTTTTGGTCAACTTCACTTAAGTTAGTGTCATCTGGGAAGAAGAAAAGCACAACCGAGAAAATACCGACATAGGATTGGCTGGTAAGCAAGCCTGTGAAGCATTTTACGGACTAATGATTGATGTGGGAGAGCACAGTCCATTAAGGGTAGTGCCATCCATCTCCCTGGCAGATGGATAAACCATCCGCCGATATACCTGGTATAAACCAGGTAGCTGATGATGAACCTCAGGAGCAAGGCAGTAAGCAGCATCCCTCCATGGTCTCTGCTTTAACTCTTGCCTCCAGCATCCTTTCCTGCTTGAGTTCTTGCCTTGGCTTCCTTCATGATAGACCATCCTTGGGATCTGTAAGCCAAAGAAACCCTTCCTTTACCAACTTGTTTTTGGTCATTGTATTCATTTCATCAACAGAAAGTAAATGAACAAAGGGGAAAACACTCGTTATGCAAGCATGGGGATCTGAGTTAGAATCTCCAGAACCTATATAAGGCTGGATGTAGTAACATGCTTATAATCTCAAGCACTCCTGTGATAAGATGGGGGGGAGGTAAGAAAAAGTAGCATTTATGGATGCTTGCGGGCCAGTTAGTCTGGAATATGCATCTTCAAAGAACAAAAGACCCTTTTCCAAATGCAATGAAAGGTTTGTGCTAATAACTGAGGCTCCTCTCTAAATGCTATACATGTGCACACACACACACACACACACACACACACACACACCCTGTGCACTCAGCACACACACACACACAATATACATATCTAAATGAACACACATAAGATTTAATTATATTGTATTTTATTTTATGAAGACTAGTTTTATAAAGATAGAACTTATTCAGTCATAATAGATTCAATTAAAGTATACTGCAAAACCATTCAGGTGTATTTGTAGAGTTGTACAACCATAATCATAGTAAATCAGAACACTTTCACCATCCCCCTAAACCCCATACTCATTATTAGCTACTCTTCCATTTTCTTCTCAATGGCTTCTCATCCATTGAATTATATAGGAGCCTCTGAGCCTCTGTCCTAGTAACAACCTGAGAAGGCTGTTTCCTTCCTTCCTTCCTTCCTTCCTTCCTTCCTTCCTTCCTTCCTTCCTTCCTCCCTCCCTCCCTCCCTCCCTCCCTCCCTCCCTCTCTCTTTCTTTCTTTCTTTCTTTCTTTCTTTCTTTCTTTCTTTCTTTCTTTCTTTCTTTCTTTCTTTCTATTTTTTGTTTGTTTTTGGAGACAGGGTTTCTCTGTTGTAACTCTGGCTGTCATGGAACTCACTGTAAACCAGGCTGGCCTCGAATTCAGATCTGCCTGCCTCTGACTCCTGAGTGCTAGAATTAAAGGCACCCAGCTAGCTTATTCAAACCAGCAAAGCTGAATTTTGAATTTTTATATTGTATTCTCATTTTAAGTTGTTGGTAATGAGTAAAACAATTTCAAATATCTGGTAGACAAAGTCAAACACACACATACACATACAGACACACACACACACACACACACACACACACACACACACACAATCAGGAAATCACTTTGCTTTCAGGAAATCACTATTTCTAACTCTGTCTTAGTATGTATTACACAGCAATGAAAATCTTGTAAATACTTCATAGCATTTTTAAAGATGACTTCATCATAATTGTGTTTGATCAGAATTGAATTTCCAAATTTACAACAATCCATGGATGATCTACATTTCGCAAGAATACATAAAATATTAAATTATTTAGATAGTGTCCCCTATAAGCAAATATTGAGGCAATTTAGAAATCTATGAAGGACAAAAGTATATTGAAGAGATTTAGCTTTGAACTAAACTCAGCCAGCATGTCCAGGACTAAGGATGAACAAGGGAGAAGACAGTATAACCTTGGCTACCTACCTTGGAGAACCATTGTGTCTCCTGGTGTGTACCAATGAGGACTTCCAAAATGACTCTTACCTCATATTAGGTGTCACAGATAACCTTCTGCCTTATTTAGGCTTTTTATTGCTGTGATAAAACACCATGACCAAAAGCAACTTGGGGAGGAAAGGGTTTATTTCATCTTACATTTCCAGGTAATAGTCCATCACTGAGGAAACTTGGGGCAGGAACTTAAGTGCCACAGGAACCTGGAGGCAACAACTGAAGCAGAGGCTGTGGAAGAATGATGCTTGTTGATTTGCTCCTCACTTGCTCAGCCTGCTTTCTTAAACCACATAGGACCAGCTTTCAGTGATGGTGCCATCCCCTTGTAAACTGGGCTCACTCACATCAATCATTAATGGAATAAATGCACTGCTGACTTTTCTGCAGGCAGATCTTATGGGGGCATTTTCTCAAATGAGACTCCCTCTTCCAAAATGACTCTAATTTGTGTCAAGTTGACATAAAACTAACCAGGACATCTTCTCACCATGGATGCTTCAAGGTTTTAAAATGGGATGCTACTGGCCCACAGAATCAACTAAATGGGGCTAATAGGAGCTCACAGAGACTGAGGTGGCACTCAGAGAGCCTGCGTGGGTCTTCACTAAGTCCTCTACATATATGTCATGCCTGTTAGCTTGGTGTTTTTATGGGACTCCTAACAGCAGGAGTGGCTATGTCTCTGACCCCTTTGCCTCTCCTTGGCACCCTTTTCTTCCTACTGGCTTGACTGAACCAGCCTTGATATTAGTAATTTGCCAAGTCTTATTGTTGGACAGTGTTTGGCTGATATTCCTGGGAGGCCTGCTCTTTCTAAAGGGAAGCAGAGGGGGAGTGGAACTGGGGCAGAGGAGAAGTGAGGGGGCTCATAGGATTAGAGAGGAGGATCTGTGGTCAGAATGTATTGTGCGAGAGAAGAATAGATGCATAAATAGATAATAAAAAACAGAATGAGATGCTACTTACAGAGATGGCAGTCTATAGTGTAGCCAAATTATCTGGAGGTTGGAATGTGGGGGGCATTTTTGATCCTGTGATGGGATCTGAGATGACTGAGTCCACAAAAGCTTTAATGGACCTGAAAAGAATCAAATAAGAAAGTAGAAAAGGGCCGACAGAATTCCTTTTTTTCTGGTGGCAACCTTAACACGTGTCGAAGAACTATTTTTCAAACAACCCTTAATTTCTGTAGGGCAACAGAGTGTGCGCAGCTGGCTACGGCTACTTTTTCCACCTCGTGACCAGCCAAGCATCACAAGCCCCACTCCTCTCCTTCGCTTGGAACGCTGCTCATTCTTGCACAAGGTAATACTGGGGACACTCATCCACACGCTGAGTGGAGTGCTAGTGATGTAGCAATTGCGCATGCTAAAAAGGGTGCAGGCTCCTTGGAATTTGTTTGAGTTCTGGCAATGCTACAGCATCTTGCTTTATAGTTATGTTATTGGCGCGTTCTTGACATACAGATTGCTGTACATACCTAACCTATAAAGCGTGATGAGCTTGGAGGTAAATATACACCCACGAAGGCAGCACCACAGTCAGTGCACCAACAGTCATCACCTCGAAAATTTTCCTGCCGGTCTGTTAATTAATAGACTAATTATTTTAAAAGCGTGTGATAATTAGGTATCCAACGCAATATTGCTAAATATAGGTATTATGCTATACTTTCTATTTCTAGGACCTATTCATCTTACACAATTGAAACTTTATTTCTTTGTACTTATTTGGCCTAGTTTGCCAGACAAACGACCCTTCACAACCACCATTTTACGCTCTGCTCCTGACATTCAGATCCATTAGATTTCTGATATAGGTAATTTTTTTTCCGGCGTCTCATTATTCTCACTCAGCACAATATCTTACGAATTTATCAACAATCCCAAAAGGAGCAGGGGTTTATTTTCAAGACTAAATTATACTTCATCATAAATATATGTGACATTTTCTCCACTGATCCATGGGTGGACGCCAGGGTTGCTTCTCTGTCTACCTATTGTGAGTAGCTGTGTTAAACATCTCGATCACAATTTTTTCATGGGAGACTGAGGCCAGGGGAGGAGTCCCTTTAGAGCCAACAGGACAGAGAATACCTTCTGTAGCTCAAAAACATTCGGTAAAGATACAAACTGAATTTCCAAGGGGTTGGTAGCAACTTGTAATGCCTAATTCTTGGGAGGTCAGTGGACATAGACATACAACACATACATCTGTAAAGACGTTCCATGTCCATGTGTCGGTTTCTAAAATTGCATAAAACTTTCTAATTTGAATGGGGAAAATGTTGATTAATTTATTTTTGTTCTTTGCTTTACTTTCTAGGTATGGTCTCTTTATATATCCTAAGTTTCAACCACTTTGGAATGATAACACTGGCTTCACTGTGTTGCAAAACTTCATGGTTTGGGAAAGTGCAGGTGGTGCCCAGGTATTTTTCTTGTGTTTATTTTTTTTAGCATGTGTGTGCGTGTGTGTGTGTGTGTGTGTGTGTGTGTGCGCGCACACGCGGTGTGTGTGTGTGTATATATGATGTATGTATAATATAATGCATATGTCTTTGTTTCCTAGAGGTAGATTGTTACATAACTCTATCTTAAGGGTGACAAATTGATGAGAAAGAGAACACTATAATGTTATCACAACTAGTATCGATGCTATAAGTGTGTGTGCGTGTGTGTGTGTGTGTGTGTATGTGTGTGTGTGTGTTAGGTGTTGAATGAACAAATCCCACATCAGAGGTCATTTTCTCTGTGGGTTCCACCAACAGCCCTAACAAAGAACAGGCATTAGGGGCATTTGCAGTCAGGAGGGGTTGATTGTAGAAGTTCATCTATACTTCCCTTCCAGTTCCTACTTATAATCAATAAATGAAGAGCCAGAAAGTAAAGGAACTCGTCGAATGTCACATACTTGATTGGGAACACAACCAGCTGCAGAGTACAGACACAAATATGTGTTTGGCAGTGTAATATCCTGAATTATGAATGCTTCAGACTTATACAAGTGTGGTTCCTCCGTAGAGAACAGTTTTCGTTCTAGCTATAATTTACTGTAATCAATGCATTTGATTTTTTATTTTTTTCTCAAAAGAAAAAAATGGATTCGTGTTTTCTCATTTAGTTTTTATTGTCACAGTGACTTCTAACAAGGGAATGTTGCCCATGTGCTGTTAACCAGGACAACTAGAATTACCTAGGGTCAAAATACTACAAAAAGACCCTTGCATACATTCCATCTCTGCAATTTAGGAATCTGCAGCCTAGGATGCACAGAGGAGGAAATATGTTTGTAGTGTATTTAGGGACTAGGAAAAAACCCAAATCGTAGTAAAAGGCACACATTTATTCAAGTTCCCAATAAAAGGAATACATGTTTCAGTGAAGAACGCCTAAAATTCATGATTAGGATAGATAGCAAGAAGATTTCTAATTATGCTTAATATCTTGTTTAATTTACTTTTTAAAAACTTTTGTCGGGGAACATACTTGCTCAAGTCCCATAGATAAGAATTACTGATTTGAACCAAAGATCTATTCAATCTATATATTGAATGATAGTTTAAATCACTATTTTCATCAAGTTTCATAAATAAAGTATTTCTTGTTTAATAAAGAAAAAACGATAGTATACTGTGAGAGTTGTGCTCACACCTCATCTAGGTACACTTTGTTAGTGTATAACATAAAACCAGAGATTTGCTAGCTTGGGCTTGGCATTACTACCTTTGAATATATTTGCAAGTGAGTTATTTGTGGGTGTCTGTAGTTAGGGAGTAGTTGTCAAATTTTCAGTTCAGGTCTTACCTGTTTTGCACTAACAAATCTGTCCTCAAAGAATTATCATTTTATAAAATGTTTACATGCAGACACAGTAGGAAATTCATGCAAAAAACATCAATGAGTGACATGTGAAAGAATGGTAACATCATATATCAAGGTTACGTAGGTCTCAGTAGAAGACTTTCAATTCAAGCATGAATGCAGATATGATAGGACTTAATAAGCAAGGGATGACCATTAGGATGACCATTCTCATTTTAAAGATGGCAAACCTCAGGTCTAAGACCAGTTAAATGTCTTGCCTAAGATCACCTTGTTAATATGAGACTGAGGTGAATAGCAAGAACCCCATTTCCCAGAACAGTGGGGTGCTTTTCAACCCTACTAAACTTTGTTACTACTTCATCCCTTTGCAGAGATGCTAGTCCAAGTATTTATAAATGTGTATGCATAAGTTAAATCCACATACAAGAAAATCTGTAGACAGGCTGAATTATTGATTTTATATTTGAAATTTCTGACTAGCTCTGTTAATGCTTTATTAGAATCTTATACACCGAAGGTTTTGAATGCTATGCTTTTGTGAATTAATTTTGCATGTTTGGGTGCTGTAAGATAATTTTAAATATATGGACAATTCACATAGACCGTTTTATGTATTGTCTGTTAGGGAGAGACATGTAAATTCCAAAGGGATTTGTTAGGCTAGTTTGAGATGTCTGTACTGATATTGATAGGCAAAACTTGCCTGAATATGCAGTGTGCTGATTTACTTATTTATACCTACTCAATAAGTAAAGAGGTATTAGGAAGTCTGCAAGAAAAACCAACCCTCAGACCTTTGGCATAACTTAGGCTGTTATTTTAGATTTTTAGGAGTAACAATCTACACCTGAAAAACTTCCAAGTTTATGCATGCCGAGATTTTGGAATCGACATTTTGGAAAGTGATGCTAATACTTTGCTTACTGACAGCTTTTTACTTGGTCATTTCACCCACAAGGTAGGTATCTTAGTGTGGTGTTTGAGGTGGTCCGTCAAGACGGAATCCCGTATACTGGGCTCTCTGATGGTCTAATACATAATTAGAATAGACATTTTTAGTGAATCATGGTAAAAGGGGAGCATTTTATTTGTAATAGTGATGATATTAATAATATAGTTCAAGTACCTATAGTTGCAATATTGAGTCCTCGTAAATCACAAGTTACTAATGGTGTTGAAGAATTCTTATTTGATTTAAATGTAGGTTTTTAATATATGCAAATTCAATATTAAACATAATAAATTTAAGTTGAGTGTCACGGCTCACACATGTAATACCAGGCAATTTGAAGGCTGAGGCAGGGGATCTGGCACACATTCAAGGCAAGGCTGGGCTACAAAATGAAATTCTATTTCAAAGACAAAAGCAAGCAAACAGTCCTCCACCATAATGATTTAGTTTAATTTTCTAGAGCCTCTCAAAGATTGCGAATACCACAAAGCCATACTGTCTTCCTGGTCTGTGATGTTCTAAGCTCCTTCATTAAATTTTTGTGAACAGGGTCATTACTCCATTTAGCATTCTACTCCAAAGATGGTGAGTCATGCTTTGTAGGTTTATATAGTTTGTTATGCTGTAATAAGATTTTGTTGAGTGAGTTTTCTGTTCCATAATTTCTGCTGTCCTCTCTGGAACTTAGGAGAGTGTGGTGGCTGTGAGTTGCCTGGTAGGAAGTGCTTCTGAGTCCAAACCAGGTCTGGACACTGTGGGGAGGAGGGGTGTCCCAGATAGAATGTGTTTCTAAGTTTTGGGAGCTGACAGAAAGGAACTAGGATGGGTTAGAAGGGTAGGGATGGGGCTGAGAAGGTTCACAGGAGGTAGAAAAACAGCCTGTCTTGAGGAGTCCCCAGGGGGAATGGAGGAAGATAGGGAAGACAGGCCCTTGCATGGGGTCTGCTATAGGGTGGATAGAAGACTGAGGACTTGGAAATAGAAGACAGGAAGGAGAATGTAGATTGCCTATCTGATTCCCCAGGATGTGTGCCCAGTGGATTTCAATAGGGAGAGTGCCTCTGGGTGTTTGTCTCAATAAAGAGATGAGGTAACAAAGCAAGGCTGTAGGAGATATGGTTGTCCCAGACAGAGAGGTTGCAGCAGATGGTCTGCTACAAAGATAGTGATAAGACTGGGAAATTGGGCCAGGTGGTGGTGGTGCAAATTCCAGTACTTGGGAGGCAGGGACTGGCAGATCTCTGTGAGTTTGAGACCAACTTGGTCTACAGAGTAAGTTCCAGGACAGCCAGAGTTACAACACAGAAACCCTGTCTCCAATAACAGCAGCAGCAGTAGCAGCAGCAGCAGCAGCAGCAGCAGCAGCAGCAGCAGCAGCAGCAGCAGCAAATAAGCAAAAGACTGGGAAATTGGAGTTGGAGGATGGGATACAGAGTGAAGACCATCTACCTGATTCCCTGACTGGACGTGGCCAGTGGGTTTCCAGGGAGAGAGTGGCTCAGGTGTTGGTGGCTGAGACAGTGGCATGTGTGTAATAAGATTCCAGATGTGACTGCTTAGCTCTTCAATACATATGGGCTTCTATATTATAAAAATCAGAGTACAGATGGCTTCTCCCCCATCACACAGTCCAAGGAACCATGTGAGTTCTTCCAAGGAACCATGTAGATAGGCAATCTACATTTCTCTCATTCGATAGCAAGGCTGCTTGCAAAAGCAGTGAAAATTTCTCCAGATGTTTCCTTTTCTCTTTCCCTAAATTGATGGTAAAACCTTGTAGTTTTCTGCAACAGATTAAGGCAGATGTTCCTCATGTCACAGCAGAGATAAAGATGCAGAGCATGTGGTAAGGACCAGGAGTTGGGCATCACATCCAGCATTCTTCCCCTAATGACCTCCTTCTGCCAAGCTAGTCTCCACCTCCTCAAGATTCCATAGTCTCTGAAAATGCTGCCACCCTCTATGGAACAGGCATCCAAACGCAAGCCTGTGGGTGGACAATGAAAATTCAAGACATGGCACTCTGAGAGTAGTCAGACGATACTTCCCAGGTTAGCAGGACCAGCTCCCCTTAAGGAAGTTCCCCAGTGTCCCTGGTTTCTAAGGCTTCAGACCTTCAGTAATTTTCTATGTTCTTATTTCTAAAACAGCCGCATAAAGATTAACAATAACATTGACATTACTTTTCTTGTTGCCTTGGCAAACGCCTGAGCTGCTGTTCCAGTTTGACTAACATTGGAGGGTATGGTTATCATGATGGGAGGTCACAGAGTGCTCTGTAGGGTACGGCGCAGCTGACCCCATCACATCCACAGCCAGGGTGCAGAGTGCTTGTGCTCAGCCAGTTTCCTCTCTTGTTTTGCAGTCCTGGACACTATCTACCCTATTCGGGGTGGGGCTTTCCATCTCAGGTGACCTAATCTAACTAGTCCCTAACCGTTATGCCCAGAGCCATGTCTCCTGGGTGATTGTAGATCCTATCAAATGGACAACAGTGCGAACAATCACAACACGCCATTAACAATTTGTAGATAGAAGGTGGCACGCAGAATTCTTGGGGTCCACGGGAAGAATATTCACTTCAGTTTGTTCCCGGATGTATCCAGTAGAAATTTTTATGATGGTTGACTCTTGTACTTACATTGGAGATCATTTCACAAATATATCATAAATTAAGATTAAAAGAAAATAAAACCTACTTACGTTATTTTTTTTAATTGAGTTACGTTTTCCTTTACTTAGCTTACAACTTTTTAGTTGAATCATGCTTTTTTCTTTTTTTCTTTTTTTATTTCAAACCATCTTTTGAACCATGTTTTTTTTTTTTTCCCCCTGCATTTTTTTCTTTTCTCTGAGAGCCTCGCTGATTTAGAGATGACTTGTCTCTCCAGCCTGTATTGTTTCCAGAGGGGATGATGCCTGGTCAGAGGACCCTAAGTCCAATAATGACCTTAGAGTACATGCTAAAACAAGATGCGCATCAAACTGAGTAACTGTCCTGGCAAATTAATGTTTTAGTCTCTTCATTGATGTTAACTAGACATCATAATTAGTAGAAGAGTGACGTAAGTTAAGATGTAAATTATGACCAAAGGATGCTTGTCATGAGACGATAAAAAGTAATCACACCCCTGGGGTTATTCCCTAGAAATGCAGTCTAGCTGATTGCCTCTCAGACTCTTAACAAATGTGGGGCAAGAGTCTATTGATAAAAACTCTTGAATTAAGTTTGTTCTAGAGATTCTAGACAATGGTCAGTCACCCACATCATAAAGTCATTCAATTTTATATCTTACTGCTACCTAAGTGATGATATTTTTCAGGCTGAACTAACAGATAAAATAAATTGAATTTACAAATGCTAGCTCCAGATTCATACCACATGCTACAGAAATGGGGTAGCTTTGCTGTCCTCCCAGTGCATGATCAAATACTATTTGAATACGTTTGGAAAACGTCTTCGGTAGGAAATATTTATGACTCAGCATGCCATTTCCTCTGAAATATATTTTTTTTTTATGAAAATCTTGTCTTAGAGGAGTGTCTTTTAAAGGAGATTCTCTGATTAATTTCATTTACCCTGTGTTGTTACTGTGAATACTTTGGACCTGCAACCCCAAATATGTCTAAAGATGTACTCTGTACTAAGAGGACTACAGTTAATCAAATTGGGCCACATTAGCAATTTCTATTAAATAAATAAATCTTAGCTGCTCTTTTAAAAGTAATAAATATGCATGATGACAGGTGTGTTAATTGCCCTCATTGCAATGGCTATTTTTAATTGATTAATTTTATTACATGTGCATTGGCATGAGGGTGTCAGATCCTTTGGAACTGGAGATACAGACAGTTGTGAGCTGCCGTGTAGGTGCTGGGAATTGAATGGGTCCTCTGGAAGAGCAGCCAGTTCCCTTAACTGCCAGGCCATCTCACCAGCCCCATACAATAACTATCTTACTGACTATCTGGACATGGAGATCCTGTAATTCTTAAATATACACAACAAAATAAACTTGCCAAAAACTAATAAAGGGTCTGAGAAATCCTATGATTGACATAACAAGGAGCAATGACAATTAATATTTAATGAATTTTTTAAGTTTATTTGGGAGTCATATCATTGGTAGGTCTATCTATCTATCTATCTATCTATCTATCTATCTATCTATCTATCTATCTATCTATATCTATCTATTTTTAGTTAAATGCAAGGAAGATGCTGAACTGGCTGTGGAATAAGATTTTTGCCTGTCTTTCATTCTCATCAGGCTTTGTGAAATTAAGTCGTTTTCAGGGAATTTGGCTTTCTCACTCACATTTAATTGATCGTGTACAATTGTTGTAATGTGATCATATCCTCCAACAGATACTAGTTTAAGCTTTTTGTCAGCAGAGGAGAATTAAGCCTATTTGTGTTTGTGTTGTTGCTCTCATAGACTGTATTACCTAAGGGTTCACATGCATAGAACACTTTTAATACTCAGGAAAAAAAGGTTGGGGTACCACCATGCCATATCTTGGTTTAGTTAGACAATTCTTATGCTTACTTCTCAGCATCCTATTTAATCTTCACCCTATTTTCGTGTATAGAAATATCCTGGTTTGGGTTTAAATTAGGGTCTCCCTACTTCTGAGTATCTGCAGGCCGACTTGTCTTTTTGTTGCTATTGGAAATAATTTTGGTATTTGTTTAGAAGGGCCAGTTGTTTTACAGTTGTGATAATGGCATTGTGGTTATATCAGATGCTTAGGTGTGTAGGTGTGGTATAATGTATGCAAATATATTCTGTGTGACTTAGCAGGAAAAAAAGTAGGCGATAAGAATGAGATGGTAAATGTAATGAATCTGGGTCATTATTAAGCAGAATATTCTCTATACTTTCAACTTCTTCATTCATTTGAAAATCTTTATAATAAAATGTGAGTTAAAATATTCAGGCAGGTGCTGGCGGGGCTGCTTCATCCTTTCCCCATTTTCTTGAGGGGTTACTTCTCGTTTTCATTGGGATAGGTCTACCCAAGTTTAGACCTTTCATCTTTTTCGTTTCTCTAAATTCTGTTGCAGGCCCCCTCTTTTCTCAATATGCTTGCTCCTGCTGAGAGAAATCTCATTTTCTCTCGTGGTTTCAATTACCATGGAGGCTGATGTCTCCCAAGTATTTGCATTTTTCCACCGTCGTCTTTTGTGCTTTTGGTTTTAATCATTATTTTTGTTTCCCTGTTCCCACACCCACCCCCTTTTTAAACTTGATTTGTATTGTCCTGCGCTGCATCTTCTTATAGGTTTTTTTTGTTTGTTTGTTTCTCACATACTCATTCTGTTTTGACATTCTAGCTATTGGGATTAAATTTTTAACATGCCTGCTGGTTGTGATGATGCTGTAATTACATTAACAATGTTAAACTATGCTTCAGCAATTCCAGACTTCAATTTTTTTTTTACCATCTTTCTTTTTCTTGTTTTCTTAATGTTCAAGGTCTTCATGCATACATATAATATGTTCATATCAAGTCCACCCCTTCATTCCTCCCACTCCAACTTTTCCTTTATTCACCCACTATTCCCTCCTAAATTCATAAAAGCTTTAAAAAAAAAAAAACTTATTGAATCCAGTAAGTGCTGCCTGTATGTGCAAGGCTATAGTGTCATCTACTGGAATGTGGGTAGCTTCTTGGGAACCACACCCTTGAGGAAAATTGACTCTCCCCATCCCAGCAGCTATCACTGGCTAGAAACTTTTCAACTAGGGACAGAGCTTTGTTGACCTTCTTTCTTTGCTTACCCTCTCACCTTCTGCCACTTCTATTTTCTATTGGTCCTACCTCTGAAAGTAAACATTATATGGAAATGTTGATAGACTAAAGCACACATCGTGTTTTGTAAGTACGTTTTTAATTAAAATAGAATTATGTCACTTTCCCACTTCGTTTTTCTCCATCTAACCCCTCCCACATCCCCTCCAACTCACAAGTTGATAGTCTCTTTTCCCTGGACAAAGAATTATAGACAACTCATGACAGCTGGAAGAGGGAGAAAGGGAGAATTAGTCTCTCCCAGAAATGAGCCCTCTATTTTTTATACAACGCATAGTGATCAGCTCTGAAACCAAACACACGCAAACAAAAATCCGGTTGTACTTTTATGTTTGTGCATACATACTTATCTATTGTCCGTCATCTGTCTGTCTGTCTGCCTGTCTGTCTGTCTCTCTCTGTGTGTGTGTCTGTGTGTGTGTGTGTGTGTGTGTAACAATAATGATCAAAATGTGGGTTTTGTTTTTTTGTTTTTGTTTTTTTTTTAGGAAAACCATCTATGTGCCACCGAGATAAGAAACAGTACCCATTTCCCCTGCAGTGGCCCCTTTTCTAGTCCCAGATTGAATCCCAAATCTCCTCAGCCACAGAGAGACCATGATTCAGACTCCTCATGATATGAATTGATTTTTTTCTTCTTGTTATTTGATATATCAGAATCACAGCACACATAACCCTATTGTTCCCTGGGTTCTTTGGCACAATAATATGTCCATGAGCTTTGTCTGTGTCTTCTTGGGCTGTAGTAATTTATTCCAGTCATTGTGCGTTATTCCATTTTATGACTGTACCAAATATTTTCTCATGATCAAATTCTGTTTATTGAGTTCACAACAGGAATTGTTGGTATTTGACAGTTTCTAACTATTTTTCTCCCTTCCTTTCCTCATTTAAAAAATCTGTATAGACTCTTGGAGCTTTAAAACTTACACTCAGAGCTCCTGTAATTCAACTCACTTACTCTGTGGGGGAAAATCCAGGTTTGAAGGATGTTTCGCCAGAGCAGAGAAGTGGAATGCTCTGCAGTTGTTCCTCCTTATTCAGAGCTCCTTGAACTTCCAAAGTGCACTTGCCGGTGCTCTGCAGCAGTCTTCAATCTGGTAACACATCGCTCACTTCCACTGTCCCTTCAGATATTTTCCCCACGACTTTTTATTTTTGCTTTATAAATTCACTGTTTAAGCTGAGGTACAGAGCAGGATTTCAGCATACTATCTTTGCATATGCGCCAACATATTCTGTATTTGCTCGTGTGTCTCCCCCACTCTCCTCCCAGTTATCCGTCTCCCTTTGCTACCAACTCCCCTTTCCCTTTTTGCTTTCATCTTGCTTGCATTCCCACTCTCACTCTCTTTAGATTCCTTCCTCCTGGATCCTGGATGCGATTCTGCAACATGCTCAATTGCCAGCTTGCTATTCCTATATTGTCCGTGCCAAAGATAGGGTGTTATTTGCCTATTTGCGTATTTGTGATGTTTTCAACTCTTTATCAGGCATAGACTCTTATTAATGATAATGTTTTCATTTTTCTTTGATTTGTACATTAATTTACCCACCTAATTTTTCTTTCTCTTGTTTGTTTATATTTCTTGCTGTTTGTATTTACTGTTGGATATTTTTGAAAAAAAAAAAAAAAAAAGCAAAACCAAAAAACTTTACCGGTTCTCAGTTGTGCAACTATTTATTAAACAATGGAAAATTCAGAGCCAACCACGGGCTTTGTTGAAGAGGTTTTTGTAGGGAAATCTCAGAAATACATGTTTCACTTTCAGACATTTTTTAAAAAGCATCTCTTTTTCTGTATTAACCATAGAGAAGCTAACCTTTCCGATGTGTTTCTTTTTCTTCATTTCAACACATGTATAAATCTGTGTCACCACAGTCAAAACACAGAAGAGTTGTCTGTACTCAGCTTCCCTAGCCTGGCCTCCTCTGCTTTAACCACATCCTCTCCTCGCTTCTCAGAGCCGTCACTAATCTACTCGAGATGGATTCTTTCTCAATAATTACATAAGTGGGATCATATGGCATGCGGCCTTTGGGGACTGGCTTCTTTCACTGACAAATGCGTTTGGTATTCATTCAACTTGCTCTGTTGATTAGTATTTTATTCCTTATTAATGAATTCTAAGCTACTGCGTGGATGTGATATAGTTTTTTGTTGATTTATTTGTTGAAGACCATTTGAGTTGTTTTCCAGAGCTGATGACAATAAACTATTTAGTATAACTATTTGTGTAATATCTTTATATGAATGTCACCTCTCATTTCTGTAAGATAATACTTAGCAGTTGAATGACTTTGTCATATGAGACATGATGGGGAGCTGCCAAAGTGGTTTTCGTTGTAGCTATTCCATTGTGTATTCCACAAGCAACATGTGAGCTTTAGTAGTTCCTCATCTTCATAGGTACTTGATACTGTTGTTTTAAAACATATGTACATATATATATATATATATATATATATATATACATATAATTATAATAGTTATATTGTATCTTTTTTGTTTTTTGGAGGGGCATACAGGATTTCTCTGTTGTAACTTTGGCTGTCCTGGAACTCACTTTGTAGACCAGGCTGGCCTTGAACTCACAGAGATCCACCTGCCTCTGCCTCCTGAGTGCTGGGATTAAAGGCGTGCACCACCACCCAGCATTTTATTGTATCTTATTTGTATTTCTCTAATTTATATGATGTTAAACATTTTTAAGTTTGGCTACTAACCGTGCGCACATTTTACTTTAGAGATATGTCTTAATTTTTTCCTTAATTGCAAATTGTCTGTTTTTTTTTTTTCTTTTGATTTACAGGTTCTTTCTGTTTCTTAGATAGAAATTCTTTTCCATAGATATCAGTAACAAGTATTTTCTTGTTTTAGTAATTTCGCTATGTAGCTTGCAATTTTCTTGTTTTAATTATTTTTACTTGTGCATTATAGCCACATTTCACAGGACCAGTAGTCACATTTTGTTTTTTTTGCTTTTCTTTCTGTTTTTTAAATTCTTCACAGGGAAGTCTATGTATGTCAGCTGGGATTAGAACTCCCAAAAGATGGGAACTGATGGTTTCTAATACAACTTTTGTTAATTTTGATCTCAGTTGTGTGGCCATAAGAACCTGTTCTGGCTGTTCCCAAGGACAGGGTAAGTTTGAACAGACAGGACAGATGGTACATAAGACTGGTACTCAAGTAAGTATGACAAATAGTGGCAGAGGCTTTATGAGTCAATATTTCTTTCAGTTGCAAGATTATATCAGTAGAAACTGTCCAAGTTTCACAAAGGAATTCAACAGGCTAGGTGCTCTCCACATGTCTTCTGCAGCTCCCACCCTCTGCTTGTCTGTGATTATCACCTTCTGTCGTTATATTTCTATGGCTCATCCAGACTCTCAGCTTCATAAACTGGAGACACCTCTCTTGGTTAGTGCCTATTTTTAAACTGCTACATGAAGGAGAAGGTATGGCCTAGTGAGAGGATTGTTGGTAAGATGGATAAATGAAATTAGATGGGTGATGGACACATGGACATAAACTGACCTTCACACACCTCTGCTGAAAGATCCAGCGTTCAGGTACTTCGCGCTTTCAGTAACTTAGGCTGTGATGTGCACGCAAAGAAAGCAAGGGCAATTCTTGATGACTTGTTAACTGCCACACAGAGTGGTGAGAAAGAACTCCTAGGAGGACTCATGGGCCAAGGTGAAAAGAGGCAGAGAACAATTTAGTTGATCTTATCATTGTAAACAACCAAACCAAGTAATTCAAGTAAATATGCTCTTGTGGTTTGAATCACCAATTTAGATAATTGTTTGTTTTTTTTTAATTAAACGATAATCAGCGAGTTCCCAGTTTACTATTTTACCCCTGTGTAGGCAGAGCCAAAGATTGAGGATTTTACTTTAAGATTGTGAAGCAATCATAGGAATATTAAACTACTCTATGGTAAATATTTCAGTTCATAGTTCTCCAATTCTCTAATGATTTCATATCATTCATCAGACACTAAAAAAAAAATTCTTGTTATTGGATGACCGTTGGGTGAATAAGCTTTTCATTTGCTTAAAATTTTTCTATTAAAGGCTTTATATTGGGAACTAGAAGGTACAAATAGAAAACACATAGTTCTTAAAAAATATGAGAATACGGTTTCAGAAGAGCAGCAAGTGTAGTCTTGGTGAAGGGAACACAGTCAATGAAGGACCAGGGATGGGTATGCTTTGGAGGGGTGACTTTCCTGCAGGGCTTCAAAGGGTAAATGGAAAATTACAGCAGGAAATAAGGACAATTTCTAGGTATTATAAATAGCATAGTCAAAATCATAGAGATTTTATATATCAGATTTTGCTTGGGAAATGAAACATACATCCAACATAAGAAAATTATAGAGGTGAGGGCTCTGTGGGATTGGTAAGTTATGGACATTACAAACTATGGAATTAAGAAGTCTTTCACACATGGTTTGCTTCACTGCATGTAATCTACTGAGAAGCAGAGTGAAATCTACGTCTGTGTGTATCTTGTTCTGACTCGTCTTTATTTTCTGTATTTTACAATGTACTTCACACAATGGCGTGGCGATGTATGTTTTGGATGTTGCGTGCTTTCTCCTTCAGTGGTTGGGATGTATGAATTAGACATTTTCCTAGGTAGGTGGGATGGCAGTGGTGGTGACAGAGAATGCCAAGTAGTGTGGCCTGGAGCTAATATTTATGAAGTGTGTTCCTAATACTGCTTACACTAATGGTTAATAGAATCTCGGTTCTGAAAGTGAGTATTTAAAGTATAACCTCACAGTCTGCAGGATTATTTCTGAGATCAGGCTTACCATAAAGGAACGGAAGCTGAAAGATTGAGACATTAGAGCACAATACTTCTAGCGCTTAGGGAACTAATGTTTGTGGCTTCTGTGTCTTACTAGAAGAGTTTCTCCTCCATGGTATGGTTTGCATTTGGGGTTACTGTTTTGTTATCTTGAAATTTCTATTCATTGTAAGAAAATGAACAGCATCTGCTGGCCATACTCTCTAGTTGCCAATAGCACCACCAATATGACAGTTGTGACAACCAATAAGGATTCAAAAGAATGTCAAATGTCTCTTGGAGAGTAAAATAATGCCTAGCAGGAAACCACTGCCTTCTAGAACAAACTGAGAGATGGCTGGCTATGCTGCTTTGGGCCCCCACTATCTCCAGCACATGTACCCTGACATAAGAGAACACAGGTGTTCTTTTTTCTTGGATGGATAAGTGAATGAGTTATAAAATTACACAACTTTCTAGATAAAGTACTGAAAGGAATTGTGAATTTAGTTGCCTTTTAAAATAACAGACTCACGCTATGTGTAACGGTATGTTTTCTTCTTTGTAGGTGGATTTACTGTGAAGACCAGGCAATTGAAGCTTTCAAACTCTCCAAATTTAGTAGCATTTCCATTTCCTCATGCAGCCGTTTTGGAAGACTTGGATGGGTCCCTGTCTGGGAAAAATAGAAGTCGTATTCTCGCTTCTATGGAAACCCTCTCAGACACGTGCTTGGCCAAGGCAAGCTTCAGTCACGTTGTCCCTGGCAGCATCTGTGGGCAAGACGTTCTCTTTCATCGTATGTCTATTGGTTTGTAAGTAGAGTTCACTACGCTCCTTAGCCTGTCAATGGAAATATACATGCCCTTCAGGCAGGCCCAAGCTTGTAAGAGGGAAGTTGATTTCTGAGGAATCGAGGCATTTATTTCTTTAAAAGTGGGACTAATGTTGATCACTTGAAGTCAGGAACTCATGGTGATTTTAGGCTGCCTCAAGGAGCAGCTGACAATGACTTTGGATCAGATGTTATAGCCTGTGACCTCTTCCTGATATTTTGAGTTAACAGCTTCTTTAAAAGGCCCATGACCAACAAAATATTTGAAATACATTTAAATGAAGAGTATTATTGAAAAATTCCAATAATGTCATCCTCATTTATATACATGTGCTTTTCCCATGCTCTTTTTAAGTGCTCAGTGTGCTTCAGGGAAGCAATTGCTGATGTCTTCTCTTACGTGCCAGGTTGCTTCACTCTAGTTCATTTTCCTTGTTAATTTCATGAACTATTGGATTCGTACAATACCTTTCCTATTAATATTGGAGCAAGGACTCCTTGGTTATGCTACTCAAACTACCATTAAGTCAGCAGCTGGGCTGTTTATAATGCATAATAGGATTGCTTCTGCCCTCTTTAATTTCCAGGTAATGATTGCCGAGTGTCTAGGGCTCTCTCTTTTACCTATTTCAAATGCATTGTATATATTTAGCCACACTTATTTCCTCCCTCTAAGTGTCCCAACTCCATGAATATTAAGCCAAGTAATTCCGTCAGACCACATTGGCAACTTATTTGAACCAGTAAACTCTAGAGGGAGAGCATCACCGAAGCCAGAGTTGCACTTACTGCATATTGAGTGCATAAAGAACTGTATCTTCTCATTCTCTTTGGAAGGTTTAACAATAGAGTAATCTTTGAATAGTCCAAATATTTTCTCTCTTTGATTTTCAAAGTGTTCATGACTTTCTCTGATGATAAAGGGCCTAAATCCCACTGAGTAATGTAAGAGTGATAGAGGGAGGTGTTTCCATCTCTAATTTCGCTTGTGCAGAGGGTAACTGTTTTCTTGATCTCAAGAATGTAACCCGACTTTCATTATCATTGTCGTGCTTTTTCAAAAACTGGCTTTAAGGAATGTTTGGGGACTCTATGAAAGTTAGTTCTTTCTTCTTAAATGATTTTCCCCCCTATATGATGAAAAGAAGATATACGTGTGGTTAAGAGGCATATCACGTGATTGTATGCTATCTGTAGGCATTTGTGAAACTTGTTTTCAAATGGCTTTCTTCAGGTTTGATCAGGTGATCTCTTGTAGGGGGCATTGTGGCAGCGAAGGCTCTGCCGAGCTTCAGCTGTGTCCCAACATCTGCTCTTGGAAATCTCCAGGGCTGTGCAGCCCTGTGCCACAGAAACTGGTCATGATCTTGTTACTCTTGGCAAGATGAGTTAGATGACAGTCCTAATGCCTTTTTCTTAGTAGACCCCAAAGACTCCCAGTAGGTGAAATAGTCATCTGTTTTATTTTTAATGAACGTCCCTCCAAGTTTTAAAATATAAAACCCCATGTCCTGAAAACCTCTTTAGTTCCACAAAACCCAAGATTTGTTGCCCTTCTACCCAGACTTCTATTTTTAAATTTCAAGTTAATCTACAGGTCTATGTAGAGATTCTCAGTTGTCACATAGTAGTCGTAGGGAAGCCTCAGAATATTCCTTCCTAGTGGCGTTTGGCCCTTTGCCCTCTCTAGAAGAAAGTTGTCGGATTATATGAGCTGTAAAGCCACAGAGGTTCAAAGCAATCTCTGGCCTAGCACCACAGCAGCAGGGAACTCTTGAAATGCAGACTTTGAGACATCCTGGACCTCAGACATCCTGAATGGGAAAGGCCAGGTGATGCAAAGGAACCTTTGGACAGCTCTGCTCCCAGGTCCTTCTAATTACACAGTCTGTGCTTCTAACTCTCCTTCTTTGCGCTCAGTGGCCTGATCTTTGTCCCAGAGCATTATAACCTCATTAGGAACATGTCAGTGCTAATGAGCAATTTGAATTCAGCTTAGATACAAACTTTGTTGTGTTTCATGGAGAAAGGATTAATTTGTTGTGCTATTTACCCGGGGGGCAAGCACTGCAGCCTTCACTTTCAACTGTTACCCTCCTCTCTCAGCAAGCGGTCCCCAGAGGGCAGGGAGTGGGGTTTATATAGCTGCACAAACAAAGCCCTGCTCTCCTTCCATTTGCTAAAATCCAATACTCTGGGTGGTGTGATTTCTTCTCTGTTAGGACTCATCTCTGGCTCCTTTTCACTACACACGAGTTCTTTGTCTGGCATTAGTGACCTCAGAATTCTGTCTCTCACTGTCTTATTCATTCCTGACTGGAGCTCACATCTGGGATGTTGGGTTTCTAGATTCTGTGACTCAATGCTAGCAGTCTGACTGACAGAACAAGTAAATACTAGATGTTGATCATTAGGCCATGTACACAAGTGAAGAAAAAATGGCTGCCCTGTACAAGGCAGAGCTGAGTTTATCATTTGTTAAATGACAACAGGCTTCATCTTCGGGGTGCTTCTGTTATTCTTGGTACTGTGGAAAGTGTTTATCCCAAAGTCCTGCTTCTGGCAGCGTTATCCCAGGTGCCCCAAGGTGATGATGTCAAGTTGGGACCTTATCTTAGACTGTTATGTCAGGAAACATTCCCCCCCCCCCCACAAGGTCTCCTAATGGCTCACAGAGTCATGGGAGTTTTCTTTTTAAAAATTTTAATCCCAGTTTTACTTGTTCCTTGTGTGTAGAGGTGCACATGTGTGCATGCAATGGTACCTGTATGGAGGTCAGGGGAGAATGGACATTCTCATGTCCTACTATGTGAGTTCCTGGCATTGGACTTAGATTCTCAGGCTTGGTGGGAATTGCCTTTACCTGCTCTGCCATCTTGGCTTCTCTACCCTGCTCTTTTTCCTATCTCCAGACTTATATAACAATTTCCTCTGCTATACTGCTATAATGTTTATACATTACAATAAATATAATGCTGTCAATAGTGTGTGTGTACTTCTAGATCTTTGTTTTCAATATTTTGATTCATTCTTTGAGTGTGAAATTCTCCACGTATTTTGGTCATTTTCATCCCTCTTCCCCAAGTTCTCCAAAATTATCTTCCCCTCCCTACCAGTTTGTACTGGCCTTCTACTGCTGGGGACGGGTCCTGTCTTAGAGTGCGATTGATATGCCAGGTGTCAGTCTATTGAAAAAAATCTGGCTTTTCCTTTCCCAGCATTAATCAATTGCAAATAACTCCTCAGCCAGGAGTGGGATTGATGCCCAGCTCCCCTCTTCCATGATGGCGTTTTGTCTGGCTTGAACTGACACCGATCTTATACATACTGTCATGTGAGTTAATGTGAGTTAATTTGTGTATCTACCGTGTCAGGTCTGGAATATGCTATTTCCTTGAAGCCATTGACCACCTCTATTCTCTGCCCTTTAAATGCTGACATCTTAGAGGTTGGAGAAGCCTTAGAGGCAGGAAAAGGTTAGGAGCACTGGCTGTTCTCCCAGAGGTCCTTAATTCAATTCCTAGCAACCACACGGTGGCTCACAACCATCTATAATGGGACCTGATGCCCTCTTCTGGCATGCAGGTGTATATGCAGACAGAGCACCCATAAAGTAGAATAAGTAAGTAAGAAAATAAATAAATAAATGCTGATGTCGTTGGAGGATCTGTGAACCTTCCTTTTTCCTTCAAACACATTTGTGCTTCCCAACCACCTGAGTTATTTTCAAACTTAATGCTGATTTCCAAATTTTTCTTCTAGTTCAACTGCTCTACTACATTTTAATCTGCATTGTCTGACACATTAGTCACTAGGCACATGCTACTGAACATATGAAATATGGGTAATATAAATTGAGATGTGTTCTAAGTAGAAATTATACCCCATATTTCTATGATATTATGAAAAAATAATGTGACATGCTTTAAGAACTTGCTATTACTCATGAAGTTCAAATGCTATTTAGGATATTGATTTACTCTATGGTTTAAATTAATTTCAAGTTTCCTTTTCACTTTTCAAATGTGGCTACTACAAAATTTAAAATGAGAAAGATCTGTGGCTGGTGTGTGTGGGTTGCTTATATTTCTACTAAGCAATTATCGGCATTTTTACTGTGTCTTTCACAACCATTTCAAACTCAGTGTGACTGTGTGGATTAATGCCTTTACTCCACAGACCTGCTCCTCTGTAGACATTTAGAACACCACTGAGGCAAATGCTGGTCTTAACCAAACACACAAAAGGTTAACTTTTTACCTATCTTATCCCATTAGTCGATTACCAGCTTCTCTCCCTTCCCTTCCCTTCCTTCCTTCCTTCCTTCCTTCCTTCCTTCCTTCCTTCCTTCCTTCCTTCCTTCCTTCCTTCCTTCTTTCTTTCTTTCTACCCCATTTCCTCCCTCTTTCTCTCCTCTCTCCCTCATTCCTTCCCTACTCTTTCTCTATTTTGTATCCTTCTATTTAAACATTGTTTTTTAAGTTAGCATACAAAACAATGGTGTATTATGACATTTTCATATATGTCTGTACTTATACATTGCTTTTATTCATCCTCCCCCTCAACTCTGGCACCCTCCCACCCTGGTGCTTTCGCCCTTCTTGACTACAAATAGCCAGTCTGTCTTAGTTACTTTTCCATTGCTGTGATTAGACACCATGACCAAGGCAATAAGGAATAATTTAAGAAATAATATATTTGGGGCTTACAGTTTCAGAGGGTTAGCTGAGAGCTTACACCTTGATCCACAAGCATAAAGCAGAGAAAGCAACTCAGGAATGGCATCAGCTTTTGAAACCTCAAAACCCACCCCCAGTGACACACCTTTTCCAACAAGGTCATACTTCCGAATCCATCCCAAACTACTCTACCAACTACTCCAGGACAAAGGCATTAAAATATATGCTCCTGTGGGGACCCTTCCCATTCACACCACCACATACCCTTTAGTTTTCATGTCACACATATTTCATTGCCTTCTCTTGTTTTTCTCTCACCCTCTGTTATGATTTCTATCCTGATTTCATGGTTCCCTTTCTAGTTTCCTAAAAGACAGATGCATTCACACACACACACACACACACACACATACACACCCCCCACTGCCCCGGCTACATGCACATGTGAGTGTGTGCATATGCACACACACACACACACACACACACACACAAACACAGAGGTTTAAATTTAGATTCTTCATGTGAGATACAAACTTGTGGGTCTTGTTCTAAGTCAGTTGTACACACATATACAAACACACACCATGCAATGCACACGGATTTAAATCTAGATTCTGCGTAGGAGATAAATCTTGTGGGGCTTGTTGGAAGTCAATTTTATTTCACTCAATATAATAATCCCTATTTCCATCTGTTTTCCTGAGAATATCACAATCTTTTTTCCACTGCTGAATAAAATTCCATTTTATGTACTACAAGTTATTTACTCATTCATCCTTAGATAGGTCTCTGGTTTCCTAGCTAATGTGACTACTTTGTCCATAGGCATGGACGTGTGTCTCTGGAGTATTGACTTATTATCCTTGGGGTCTATACCTGGGAGTGGTGTGTCCATATCATAGAGTAGTTGGATTTTTGTTTTTGTGAGGAACCTCTGTAGAGATTTCCATAGTGACCATGCCAATTTAAAGTTCCTATGAGCAGCAAATAAAAGTTTTTATTTTCACAACTTGCTTGCATCTGTTCTTGTTTGATGATAGCCATTCTTATTACTGCAACATAAAATCTCAAGTGTTTTTTTTTCTCAGCTCTACTTTTTTCAGTTTTATTTATTTATTTACCTATTCATTTATTTATTTATATTTTTTCTTATCTTGTATAATACATCCCAACCTCCATCCTTCCCTCCCTCTACTCCTCTCAGATCCAGACACCTAATTTTCAAAACATAGAATGATGTCTTCTTCTTCCTCTCCTCTGTTTTACTCTCCCCTTCTCACCTCACCTCTTCTTCCTTTCCCCTCCTGTTCTCCTCTCCTCTCTTCACTTTATTTCCCTTACTTTTTCTCCCTGCCTCCCCATTATCTCTTATCGTTGGGTCTCATTCTGTAGCTTTCTCTGGCCTGGAATTCACTCCGTAGCACAGAGTGGCCTGAAACCTCTCAGCAATGCCTCTGCCTTCTGAATTCTGGAATTTTATGTCTGGCCTGTTTGCACAGGCTAGTTTCTGTAATCCATCCTGAGTCTTACCCCTTTGCTAGCCAACCCCCCACCCCCCAAATCCAGCTTTAGTTCTCTTTTTCCTGTGTGATCACAAATGGTTCTTAGCTTGCCACTTGGTGATTCTCTAACCTGTGCGACTTGACATGAGCCTTCTTTCCTTTGGTTAAAATGTGCTTCCAAGTGCTTCCTGAGCAAAACCACTCCAGCCCTTTATCATCTGCTACCTGCAAAGGGTTCTGACTTCACCCTATTTCCCCAGCTCACTATCCTATACTTACTTCTTTGCCTGTTTCTGTTTGTAAGGTTCGGCTTCCATGAGCTCAGCATGGAGGTGATTTTCTCTGATGAGCTTCCCTGAGCATCTCGTGCACTTTGTTATCCCTGCTGTGTGCCAGCTCTTTAGACTTGCTCTGATCAATACTCATAACTTCCTGCACAGTTTTATAAGCTGCCTTCCTTTTGCAGATGTTAAGGAGGGTAACAGGGTGGGTTTTTTTTTGTTGTTGTTTGTCTTATGGGTACTAATCCAACATTGAGCACACATTGACTTAAATTGCACTTATATAAATTTAAAAAACTTGTCACCTCTAAATGTTTTTCTCATGCTGTTATC
This sequence comes from Cricetomys ansorgei, assembly GCA_026225945.1. NCBI lineage: Eukaryota > Metazoa > Chordata > Mammalia > Rodentia > Nesomyidae > Cricetomys > Cricetomys ansorgei. Next base: position 7,662,470 of record JAMJFZ010003581.1, on the reverse strand, counting down.
TTCCATGCTTTACGTCTATGTTTATGAGGCCTCCATGGCATTTACTTTTCCTTCAGAAGATCCAGGGATTAAAATGTTATCCTCAGTCCTTATCTCCCAAATTTCTAAAATCATATAACTTTTAACATCCTCTTATAGTGTTATGGTTTTTTGCTATCCTGGGGCTATCAGTTAATTAGAGTATGTATTTTAACACCTATTTTTTTCTTCATTGCACCCCATCCTCCACCACCCAATCTGTTGCCAACATTTGCAAGTATTTTCTTCCTCTGGTGGTATAGAGACTTTATTGTGATGAGGAGAATGTGATGAGGGAGGATCAGAGTATATAATTATCCTGCATAATTATCCTCTGGGAATTACATTTGCTTTTGGGTTTTGATCTGAAGTAGGCTATAGATTTATCAATTGTCTTAGGCCTATTCAGATATTAACAAATCAGATCTTGATGCTGCCTTCTAATTAGAGAGTGGATTAGGGTGGGATACGAGCTTGAAAAATGTAGGCTGGCCAAATAATTTGTCTGAGTTTTGTAGGTTGTACGTGAACTGTGGTCAGAATAGATGGCTGTATTCAACATTAGTCTTCAGAAACTGGAGGATACAGAAGTAATTGGGAATCACTGGGTGAGAGTCACAGCTTCTCAGCTTCCTAAGTGTATTCCTTCTAACAAGTCACTTTACCTCTTTGCACTTCATTTCTCACATCATAAAGTGAACATAAAGATACTTAATTTACAAGGTCACTGCCAGATGTAGAACAAGTGCTCAATAAGCTCCATCTTAAACAAGTCTATGCTATATCTGTTATTTATAAAACAATACATAGGCATCCTATAACTGAATAGAGTGCTATAGATTTTTATATTTATGAGAAAATATCCCTGGCAGAACAATTACGCATGCTCAAATGTAACAATCTAATTTTTGAAGAAAGGAGAATAATTTTCAATAATCACACCACATGATGCTAATCCAGAAAAATCCCCTGAAGTTCACAGAGTCTGGAGTAGTTTGTAACGTAGACTCTGATTCTCTGTGTTTTGTGTCTTCTGATTCTCCTTATCCCCTTCTGGGGAAGGAAAGGTTAATGTTCTTGTTGATCACCCTGATTCTTAGATCTTGCTTAATACCCTCTCCTGTCGTGCTTGCATTCAGTTTTTACCTATCAACTGCTCTTAATGTGTTAGTGTTCAAAGTATGAGGTACCCCCTGCCACTGTGAACACAAAAGTAAAGAAGAGTTCAAATGGAAATTTTGGCCTAGCTTTTAGTCTAATAACCACCTAACTCTCCTTCCTAGGGATAAATAGGCATAGTATCACTAATGGTATTGTTCAATCCTTTAACAAAACACACTGTGAGACAGATGATTTCAAGATGTATTATCCTTTCTTGGCAGCAGAAGTTACAGAAGTAAAATAGGAAATCATCTAAAAATCACAGTGAACCCCAAACTGAGGAGCACCAATAATAGTTGTACATGATCATTGAGTTTACTCAATGAAAAAAGGGTACACAGTAAATGTTTATCAGCTAACATTCCAGAATAAAAAGCCTTAGCATTTGCATAATTCCACAATGAACAGAGTTTCATTTGATTTCTTTGAAGCTCCAAAAAGATGCTGAACATGGATTTGGGAGAGCAGTCAGCAATTGGCTCTTATGAGCTGCTGTCTGTCAGTGAGCTGCACCTAGGGTCAGGTGTCTAGACATAGGAGAGAAGACAGATTTTAGCTTATCTTCATACCTAGTATAGGCACACCTACTTTTTAATAACCTTGCTAAGTAGCTGCCTACCTCCCAGTTGCATCCTTCTAAGGATGCATATTTTCAGAAGAAGGCTTTCTGGCTAGATTCATAAGGTAAGGAGAAGAGATAGCATGATGTATAAAGTATATCATCATGATGGGCAAAAGAGCATCATTATTCATGGATTGAAATAAAGAAGCAACAAGTACAGTCTTAACATCATATCAGTTCAGCCTGCTACACAGCAGTAGATGATACCTGTGAGCAACTGTGAAGTTGTTACTCAGGTTCCTCTATAATAAGTTATCTACCTTGGCTGCGTCCACACAGAAACATGCCGACACACGCAGAAACACATGTTTGAAGAGTCATGTAGGAAAGTTAGTGGGCTGTGGTCTTCAAAAACACAAGGGTGATTATATCAATGTTCTGAATCTCTACAACCACGTTGATGATGTAAGAATTGTTGAAAGTTTGCCAAAGGCTGAATGTTGTACTCTCCTTTCTTTAGGTTTATTGTTGTCTTACTCGGAAGGCAGAATTCTTAAATGTTTTTGAGGTACTATCTTGTTTTCTCTCTCTCTCTCTCTCTCTCTCTCTCTCTCTCTCTCCCTCTCTCTCTCTCTCTCTCTCCCTCTCTCCCTCTTTCTCTCTCTCTCTCTTTCTCTCTCCCTCCTACCCGCCTGTTGTTTTCTCTTTCTCTCCTCTCTCCCCTCTCTTTCTTTCTCTCTCTCTTCCCCCCTCTCTCTCACACACACACATGTTGGAAAGTTACTAAATGTATAAAATATTGGTGTATACTGGATGGTGGCAGGTTAGAAGATAAGCTAATGATGATTTCAGGACAGTTTTGAAGAGTGCTCGTTGAGGGCCATGCCACCAAGTTTTGTTGGCTCTGCTCAAAATTTTGGTTTGTTCCTGTTTTATGCAGTAAAACATGTGCATGCAGCAGCAAGTATAAATATCCAGGATTTTCTTGGAGCAACAGTTTTGGCTGGCTATTATATATCTGGCTGAGGAAATATGTGATTATGGAGGTTTTATTTCTCAGTTGTTCACAGTTGAGAATCTTTAGAGTTCGATACAGTGTTTCTGTTAATATGTAGAGATATAGATCCCTAGGAAACCCAAGCTAATGATAAACACAAAAAAGGGATTAGTGTTTGTTCTCACTGTATTGTTCGACGGCCTAACAAAATTTCTGTGGGCACTATACATCTCCAAGTTCTATATAGTATATGGCCACTGAATTACATTACTATTATGCAACAAGCATAGTAAATTGTTATGCTTGTTTGGAAGTTTTATCAATAAATATGTTATTGTTCTAATGAACCATATCACTTGATTAAACAGACTCATTCCTGGGGCTGGAGAGATGTCTCCTTGATTATGAGCACTGGCTGTTCTTCCAGAGGACCTGAGTTCAGTTCCCAGCACATATATGGCAACTCACAACTGTGGGTAATTCTAGTCCCAGGGGATCCAATGGCTTCTCCTTGCTTCCAAGAGCAGGACACTGATGTTGTACACATACATACATGCAGAGGAAACATCTATTTATATAAAATAATAGATATACATTTTTTTTAAAGAATCATTCTTTGTGGAGGATGTAGCTGCTGATAAAATTCTCATCCTGTAGTGGATGGCTCTACACCTATGCACATATGGGCACAACTAACTGTACTCAGTAAGTCAGTCAGTAACAACAAAAATGAAAAAAAAAATACATGGAGTTGGGAGGAGGAAATGTTGTGGGAGATGCTATGGTAGGTTGGGGAAGAGATGACCACATTTCATTGAATATCATTCAGTCCTTCAACAAAGCGCCTTATAAGACAGGACAATTTCATGACAAAAGAAAATGCAGCATTGAGGCTCAGAGTCCTTTTGTGTTTCTGATAGTCGACAGGAACTGCTGCCCATGGGAATGTAGGGGTTAACATTTAAAATTGACTGGTTGCCTCCTGATTTCTTGCACATAAAGCCATGCGAAGTTCAGGGAGAGACTTCTTCCCCTAGTAATGAAGCTCTCTGCTGCTAATGGCCCATGCAGACTCCCTTGGCTCCTCCAAATTAGAAATACTTTTGTGCTCCTTTGCTTCATTAACAGTAAAGAGAGGGAGATTGGTGGCTATTTAGGGCACAGGGAAATTGGTGGCTATTTAGGGCAAGCAAAGATTGTAGTAATTATGGTTGGTAAATTCTTTTCATGGTGTTCTTTGACTCTTGATGTTCTCTTGGTGCCTTTCAGAGGGGCCCACCACTGTCAATGCTGGCATTTGGCCTAGAAGGACCAAACCTGTTCTGACTTCAAAGTTTTGGCCCCTGGCAGTGGTCAATCTTCATGTAGGGAGATGAGCCTTTTGCATTTTGATTTGCTTTTTGAATGTGCAATATGACTCTGCCACCAGCTGTGATGAAAACATGCTTGGTGTCTACTTCTTTATTTACACTACAGAAAGTTGGCTTGCTCCTGGCTGCCTAGGAAACTGCATCCTGAATGGTTGAGATGGATGAGGGAAGTTTGATGGGTTTAGGGCTCTACAGGAGCTGGCTTGGCACAAAGAGGTAAGAAGAAAGTTGGTTTAGAATTACCGTGTGCTGTGGCGGGTCTCTGGTCAGCTGAGTGGTCACTATCACGTTTTTGTGTGGTGGTGGAAGAAAAGTATATCCAGTGGGTAGCACAGAGGGTCTCAATGTAACGAGAACTTCACTAATGCTATCAGAGGTTTGACGAAATTTAAATAGAGGGAAAATGTTTACAGAAGCCTTTAGAAACTTGGAAAATGTCCTGAAAAAAAAAAAAAAAGTGTGTTTTTTTTTTTTTCTTTTTAAGAAACTGGAATCACAACCTATAGAAACTGAATCTAGAAATTGGCGTCCTAATTGTTTAATAGAAAAGATGATGAAAGAAATTTGATAAATAACTAGCTCTAGTCAAAATGACTAAGGAGATCTTGGGATAGTTTTGTTTCTAAGAATTGAGAATATATAATTTTTCAGAAATCTATTCAACTGATTATATTGAGATATATTAAGGTAAAAGTATATTAAATAACTCTTAAGATGGGTATAAGTGATAACTAGGACAAAATGAGAAATATATGTCATGGATATTATATGTATTTGAATATTTTTTTTTCATTTAGTATACACTTTAAACTACTTTAGGTGGACCAGACCTGAGTCCTAGCTTTCTCCATAATCCCTGAACAACATCAGTTTCATCACATGGTCCACCTCCCTCTGAATCAATTACCACTTTTGGTTACTCAGGCCTGAGCCTGGTTGTCCAGCAATGTGTTCTGTGTATATGTAGGTGATCAGATGTCCATGTCCTGTTTATTGTCTCTTAGGGTACCTGGTGCTCCAAGGACCTGGTTATGGTGATGCTAGGGGATTAGGTAGAGACAACCTAGAGGCAACATCTAGAGTCTGGAAAGCTTGAAAGTTATAATGAATGTTTGGCCTCTTCCAGGACTGATAGTTGAAAGCAGAAGAACCAAATTCATGAATGGGAGGAGGAAAGGGAGCGTCAAGTCAGAGTGAGGGTAGTTACATTCAAGACTCCCAAAAAGCTGAGTGTTTAGATCTTTACAAACCCTGTGGGTAATGCTGATATCCTTCTGGAGACCATCAATAGATATATTGTTCCTGAAGATTTTAGAGTCAGGTATGAGATGGAGCTGGTTATATGCTATCAGGGTTTGAATTAGGAATGCCCCTCCTAGGATATCGAGTAGTATTTGAACACTTGGTTCCAACAATGTTGATGGTGTTCTTTGGGGAGGTTAGGGTGGTGTAGCTTTGCTGGAAGAAATATATCACTGGGGGCTGGCTTTGAGTGTTTATCATCTCAAACCACTTCCTCTTCATTTTCTGTTTTCATGCTTACATTTGAAGATATAAGCATTTAGCTTCCTGTTCATTCCACCACACCTACTACTTGCTGCCATACCTCCCAACCATGATAGACTATCATCATTCTAGAGCAATAAGCCAAAATAAACTCCTTCTCCTTCTGGTGTATGTGTCCTTGGTCATGGTATGTTATCCTAGTAAGGAAAAGTAGCTGATGCATGGTCTGATCTATGGAAAGGAGCTATTGGTTATATAAGGTAATTGATGATACCAATATCACGTGGGTGCTGTAGAGATGGAAACTGAAGCTCTCAAGGAGAGGTTGTTGTTCATAAAGAAGAACCATGAGTAGAAATTTAAAGGCTTATAATTTAAGCTTGCCAACTCTGGATTGACTATGGAGGTAGATGTCCTCAACATCAGCACCTCTGCAAGATCATGGTGGACCTCTGGGCCAACATGACAAGTTGGCTCACGAAAAGGAATGGGAGATAGAAAATTACTTGTCCCAGCATATTGAGGAGAATATCATCGTAGTCACTTCATAGTCCCCAGAGACTGTAGCTACTGCAATGACTGATGAAGCTTAGATGATGTTTATGGAGCCAAGAGGCATAGCCTAGTACCTAGAGATTAGTTTGACTCCAGTGAGATTTTAATACATAGCCTGGTATGTGGAATCCACTGTGCCTTGCATATGGACCTGCTCAACGGGTTTTGCTACACAATGGTGGAGACCTATGTAAGCAGTGGCATGAGGCCCAGAACTGCAAGGCCCTGTGGATCATTATGGGCTAGTTGGATGTCAAGCACTATCCACTACTACCTTCTGGAAGATGAGGAAGTCTTAAATATCCATAATAACCTGGGCAGTAGCAACATTATATGAATCTCACAAAAGATCTATAGGATCTAGCCACCATAGGCTTGGTAACCAATATCTACAAAGTTCTGAAGAACTAAGGGTAGTAGAAGTCAGAAATTCCTGCAGGAGCAAAGACACGTCAAAGTTCAGAGGTCAATGAACATTTAAAAAGAAAACTAACTTGTTTTCTTAAGTGGTTCGATTGATAGAACATGGATAGAATAGAAGAGACATGAGTTCATATGGAAACATCAGCATTTTAAAAAATCATGACTTACTTTAAGCACATCATTCAAGCACAAAGAGGGTTTCCAAAACCACATCTAAATGTGTGAGTTGTTTTGGTAAATATTATATAGCTTTGAGTTGACGTAACAAATTCTGATAACTTACAATCAACTGTTAATCTTCTTTGATTAATATGTTTAGAATTCTTCAACCCTCGTGCATTTTTCAGTATAGATACCTTTCCTGGGTATAAATATCACAAAGTTGCCGGTCAGCATATTCTGACACATTTATCATGTGCTTATGCATTCAACAAGTGTCTTTTGAATTGTTATTATATAAAAGGCAATGCCAATTAATTTAGTAAATCAGTGATCAGAAGTCCTGAGATTTCATTTCTTCTCTTCTGATTTAGGTCTTGTAGTTCATTACTCAAGAGTCTTTATATCCTTGTAGAAGCTGAAAGATGCAGCATTGAAAATGAATCATATAGAACTATTCTCTGAACTGTGGAGAATCCTATGCTAAATTGGACCATGGTAGCCACATAGAGCTAACACATCTACCTCCTTGGTGTTTCTTGCTTCCAACTTATTTCTCCTCTTATAAATTTCATTTTATATTTATTTCTTAGATATCTGCTTTTATTTTTCAGTGTATTAGTTGGACAAACTTTGCTGTGCACTCTTAGGACTCACATCTCAAACTGGAAGAAATGTAGCTAGAATGACATATAATGGATAGCTAAGGAAGAAAGTTTACCATTCTAAAGGTTTTTCTAAGTATTACAGTTTTATCTGGGTGTGATGACACATACCTGCAGTCCTAGCTGTAGGGTGGCTAAGATTGAGAATTCAAAGCTGCACTGAATAGTGAGTTTGAGGTCAGTCTTGACTATATGATGAGACCCTGTTTCAAACATTAATATTAAAATTGTACCAGTAAAATTCTATAAATGGAACATGAATGCATCATTAACTGGGAACAGGGACAGGGTGAAATGCAATGGGGAGACTAGGCATTGGATTTGAAGTTGGAGCAAACATCCTTCATGTCCATTCTTGTTCTAAGAATTTAAGTTAAGACCTGTCCACTAGTTCTAATAAAAAATCCCAGTAGAAACAGATGAGGTAAACCCTAACTATTTATAATCTAAAGAAGGAAAATCCCTTCCTTCAAGTTTATAGCAATCCAGGTAACACTGCATAGGCAAATCCTGGGATAGAATAGTCCTTTTATTCCAAATGTCCCAAGGATTTTTTTCTCTCTCTTGTTTCATTAATAGGGAAAAGAAATATGGTTAAATCTCACAAGAAATACTTATATTGATGCTCTACAACATTAAAGCCTATAGTCATGTTTTCAAATGACAAAATATCACAAATAACTTTCGCAGACATGGCAAACCATTGGCTCACAGCCACACGCACAGCACTGTAACTCAGTACAGGGCGTCAGAAAAATCTGAAACTTACTGAAACATTATGAAGCAGCTTTGTGAGTTTATTTTGTAACTGGATTGTGTGGTTCTCAAATGTGTACTCTGTAGATAACAGTTCTGTCCCAATGTCAAAAAGCTGATTCATGTGACAGTCTAGGCACTCAAATAAGTGGGAAGGAAACAAGAATGCATTGTCTCCATTTTGGAAGAAAGCAAGCCAAAATTTAAAGCGTTGGTAAGCTCCCAAGTTCACACACATTGATGTACATAGTTGATCTTTGTATTTAACAACTAACTTTTATATTTTATCCTAACTTGCAAAAGAAATTTTAAATTTTTTCTGTTTATTTGAAAAAAAAATCTTAGTTTGCTTTCTATTGCTGTGCTAAAATAGTGAGATCATAAACAATTTGGGGAGTAAAGCGTTTATTTGGCTTGTGGGTCTTATCACAGTCTTTCATAAAGAGAAGTCAGAGCAAGAACCTGGAAGTAAGAAGTGAAGCACAAGGTGTCTAGGAGTTCTGCTTACTTGCTTGCTTTCATGGCTTTCTCAATTTGCATTCCTAAATACCTCATGACCACTTGCATGACACTATAGAAGAATTTTCGATTTTTTTTATTTTAAAGTTTTAAATTTTTTCTTCTCCCATACAACTTATACAACGCATCCTGACCTTCCTCCTCCCCTCCCCCCAACCCCACAGCTCCCCCACCACCTTCCCTCTCCCCCAGATCTAAACCTCCATCACCACCCATAAACATCTTCCCCTCTGCTTCTTCCCTGAAAAGAACAGTACCTCCAGGGTTACAGCACAATCAGGGCATGGCACAGTAAGATGGAACAAGGCTAGGCAGCCTACATCAATGGTGGACCAGGTAGCCCAGCAGAAACAGATGGGTCTCAAGGGCACACAAAATAGTCAGAGAAATTCCTACTCCAGCCTGTAGGAATTTTTCAAGAACAGCAATCCAGACAGCCATAACATGTATCTAGGGGGATCTTGCCTTGTCTATGGCTTCAGTATCTGTGGGCCACTAAGGATGCTAGTCAGTTGACACTGTGGGGCTTGTTCTTCCGGTGTCCTTGACCCCTCTGGTCTCTGCCATCTCTCCTCTCCCCTTTTTTTTGTGTAGTTCCCCAATCTCTGCACAATGTTTGGTCCTGAGTCTCTCCATATGGTCCTCTCAGCTGCCGGAGGGGGCCTCTCTGGTAAGGATTGGACTAGGTACTAATTTAAGAACAGAACATGACATCATTAGAAATCTTTTCCCTCTTATCCAGTCTCTAGTTCCTGGCCTGTCATGCAGTTTCAGGCAGGCGGAGTCCATCCTTTGTCATGGGGTTCTGCCCTTACATTGTCAACAAGGATCTTGCAGGGAGGATAGGTCATATGTTGTAGGTTTTGTGGCTAGGACAGTGTCCCAGTCTCATCACTATAATCTTCTAATACAGCAACATGGCTACTCTGGGAAAGGATCACATTCCAGGCCTGTGATCCAGCTTGAGTGCAGCACATGCCTTTAAATAACCCAACTTAGAAGGCAATAATGGCACATACCTTTAATCCCAGCTCTAGGTATATATATGGAAACAATCAGTTCAGAAGTAGGTCACAGTTTTCAGTTCATGGCTGACTCTGTTACAAAATGAGCACATGCCTTGAATTCCAAATCTGAGATTGAATCAGAGTGAAAACTTGTCAGAGTGATATCTGAGATGAAGCAGAGTGAAGAACAGGCAAAATGACAAATCAAAGGAAGAGTTAGCAGAGTGAGGACATGCCCAACCCTCACAAAATAAAAGCAGGCTCTCATCTCAGAGAGTCTGAGGCAATATGAGGCAGAGTCACAGAGGCAGTTCAGCAGCAAGAGTCAGCTAACAGCAAGAGTCATTTTGAAGCTTAGCAGAGCAGTTCAGTCAGAGAAGTTGCAGGAGTCAGCCAGAGTCAGCTAGAGACAGAAGAGTTCAGTTAGAAACAGTCAGCCAGCTCAGAAGGTCAGTTTGAACCAGCAGCTTGGAGAAGAGTTTGAGCCAGAACAGTGAGTGGGTTGAATCAGCCAACCAGAAGAGTCAGCTCAGTTCAGTACAGCTCTGAGTTCAGAAAGATCTAGTCAGAGTGGCTCAATCAGCAATAAGTCTCAGAGTCTTATGTGTTCTGGATTGTATGGAAGCTGAAGCCTTTCAGTTTTACCTTGAAGACTAGATTGTGTGGAGGCTAAACCCTTCCAGGACTGGGGATTAAATTAGACAAAGAGTAAATTGCCTTTTGCCCCGAATCAACATCTACATGACACCACCTACCAGAAGCTGTGCCCTCTACATCAATCATTAATTAAAAATGCCCCACAGACTTGCCCACAAACCAGTCTTATGAAGGCATTTCACAATTGTGGTTCAGTCTTTCCAGATGATCCTAGCTTGTATCAAGTCGATAAAAAGTAACTCACATAAACAGAATCGCTCTCTGTGGCCCAGGGAAACCTGCAATTTGAGAGCTCTACCTCAGTCTCCTGGTTGCACAGGTATTTAATAATCCACCTTTCATCTAGGTGTGGTAGCACTTCCCTATAATTCCAAGTATGTATGAGGCAAAGGCAGGGTTCCATTTGAACTCAGTAGAACAAGTTTGGTGACAAAGCAAGAACTGTCACTCTCTCACATGCTTCCTTTTCATAATATACCATTGGGTTATGAAGTAGGTTCAGATACACTCAAGTTCCATTTCACAGTGAGAACTCTTTACCCACTTTGCGTCTCATTTCCCTTTACTTTCAGAGCTTGATTATCTGCTTGTGGCTAAATGCCATGATGAAAAGTTTCCAAGAAATCCAAACAAAGGGAGAAAAACAGCCATATGCTTATTGAATTAAAAAAAACCTTTTCCTTACTTTTTTAGTTTTTTGACTTATATTTAGAGTCTTAACTTTTGACTTAATATATTTATGTTCTAACAAAGTCTTAAAAATCTCTTTCTGGGATGAGCTATCCAGAACAATTCAGGTGATCTAAGTAGTACCACGATCTGTCACAGTTTCTTCATTTTGTAAAGTGCAGCTCTGCATACAGCACTTTATAAATATCAACAAGATGGCACAGGCTACTTTTGGAAGGTCTAATCTAACCAGTCTCCAATTTTGAAACAAGCATGACCAGCACCAATGTGTGCAGAGCCCTGTGCTGTCTCAGAGGTCACCAAGGGGAAGAAGAAAGTATGTCTGACTTGAAGTTAGCATAATCTGTAGTTTTCAAAAAGCAAACCCAGGTATATCAAGGTGCAATGGCAGTATGTTCTGTATAGTAGCCCGACCTGGGAGAGAAGTCAGAATCTTTGTTCCAGGGAACACTACTGAAGTTGTTTCTCCTGGGCTGGTGAAGGGTACTTGATGGTGTAAGGACATCAGGTCCTGGGCTCATGAAACCTCCTGCAGGAATATCAAATTACTCAAAATAATGTGTTTTCTGTTGTTAACAAGCTTGCTACATGGCAAAATTCTTACTGTAGACATTTGTCAAGTAAATTGTCCTTTATCCTGGCCCATGTGGACTCATTAACGTGTCATTTGTTAGTGGTTTGAGATATGAGTGTTACTTACCTAGTTCCACCACAGCAGTGTAAGGCATCTGGTGACAATCTCCTAGTAGGCTGTTTTGACCAAAATAGATTGTGAACATCTATCTCTGTAGACACTTTGATAGAAGAGCCATGACATCATCAGCAGGGAAGAATACAGATGATGGAAGAGGAAAGCATTATATTTAGAATGTGAAAATTACCATGGAATTAAAAAGTAGATTTTATTTATTATTTTATTTTAAATATATGTGTTTTGCCCTTATCTATGTCCATGAACAATTTATGTGCAGTGCCCATAGACTCCAGAAGGGGAGTCGAATCCCCTAGAACTGGAGTTACATACATTTGCTAGCAGTCCCATGGGTACCGAGATTGAAACCCAGATCCTCTGGAAGAACAGCAAGTACTCTTAACTGCTGAGCTATTTCCCAGCCCCTACTTTGGAACTCTTATTTTTTTCTTTTTAATTATTATAGAGCTAATGCTCTTGATGTTCCTAAGAATTTAACCATGACTGACAGCAGAAACAAGACCGTCACCGTCAATTACGTACGTGACACATTGTCTAACTGTTATGGCTGGATGGCTCTACTCTTGGATCAAGAGACCTACTCACTGCAGTTCCAGAGCCCTTGGGTGGACAGATCTTTGCAGGTAACCCCATTCACTGGTGTTTCTTATCTGTCCTCCTGTGAAGGGATGGGTTGTAAATACTATTTGAAGTCCCTGAAGGAAGCTGCAGCAGACTTTTGCTAGACTGTTTGTTAGTTAACTTGAAAATTTTATTATTTAAATCCCATCTTGAATGCAAAACTAGTTCTGCTAGAAATGTTAAATTTAGTAATTAGTAAGTAAGAATTTGTAAGTAAAGAAGTAAACTTTAAGCATTTCCTAGAATTACTTTTCTTCCTTCCTTCCTTCTTTCTTTTCTTCCTCTTCCCCTTTCTTCCTTCCTTCCTTTCTTCCTTCCTTCCTTCCTTCCTTCCTTCCTTCTTTCCCTCCCTCCTTCCTTCCTTCCTTCCTTCCTCCATCTCTTCCCTCCCTCCTCCCCCCACCCTTTTTTTTTTTTTAATTATAGGCTAAAAACATAACTTACCCTTACAAGGATTAGAAGCCAGAGAAAATTTCTTAACTGGGTATTTACATGTTTCATACTGCCACCGTGTGGTGCACGATGAATTTGCAAAGAGATTTGTTTTGATGCTTCTCCAATCAGGCAGGACTGGGTGGAAAGAATCAAATTGCTAGAGGTCATAGCTAGGTAACAAGTGGACACATTTTTCAAAATGATGACAGCAACAAAATAATAATGAAGAAGATATAAGATAAAACTTAGAAGGGAAAAGGAAACCCAACGTGCTTCTTTAAGCTTATTTCCCTTCCAGGTGGTTTGTTCTTTCTGAGTCATACACAAGGTCCATCTAGTTGTAAAAGTGACTCTTAGGGAGACAGGAGCTGCTCATCTCATCTGATTTTCTCACCATAGCTCCCAGGAGGGATATCATCTCCTCTGCCTCTCTTTGCTGTCTTTGGGTTTGCCAGAAACACTCCAGAGGGTTTCCCCAAATCTAAGCTGGTAGTGTTAGGGTATGGCTCTGGAGGGTTTGTGTCCTAGCTCAGCACTACCTTGCAGTATGATCTGAGGGAAGTTGCTGCAAGCTCTAGAATGGTACAGTGTGATTAATAATTGAGGGGGGTTTCGTTCTTCGTTTTTGAATGTCAGCATTTTGAATATCATAGAACAGCTGTGGAATAAAGACTAAGGAATTAAAGGAATAGTGCCTCCTGGTACATACAGCACTAGCAAGTGTCCCAGCAGGTGTCAGCCATTGATGTTATTAATGCTCAGAGTTCTTACCACACCTTGCCTCTTCACATCGTGAGGAAATCTGGGAAGGAGATGCAGTCCTGGCCCTTTCTTTTACAACTGTTTGACCCAAAAGAAGCCAATTCACTTATCTGGGCCATGGTCTTCTCCTTTTTTAACTGGTTATGAACAAGATGAATCCATGGCTTTTTTCAGTCTTTACATCTGATGATTCTGTACGTAGCCCAACAGTGTTCTTATAAAACAGGTTCAAGTAGGCCTATTTCCCACATAGAGTGTGTGGCTCGACATTGGCCTGTTTTGATGCTAAATGACTCCTGTGGAGGGGAGTGATCCCCTTGCTCACCAGTGTGTTTTTCCCCCTCTCACTTCAGTACTCAGCAACATTTGACAACTTTGCTCCTGGAAATCATCTCCTGATGCTGCACAGGGACCTGCCACCTTATCCTGACATCCTCATCAGGTGTGGGAGTCAGGTGGGCCAACCGCTCCCATCTCATCCTCTGCCCAGTCGGGACAGAGGGTGTGACTGGTTCTTCAACAGCCAGCTGAGGCAGCTCACCTACCTGGGTAAGTATCTAACTGCGGAGATGTTTTGGAGGGCATATAGTCAGAAAGTTTTATTTTTGAATTGCAGCCTTTGTGCTGCAAAACAAAGAATAAATGGGACAATGTGCTGTATTTTGTAATTAAGTGGGTGGGCTCTAAAATCAGATCATGTGGGTTTTACTCTCAATCCCAATACTCAGTAGGTAATGGGTGATAAATAAGTACTCTTCATCTCAGACCCTTATTTGTAAAATAATAAAAGAGCCTACACCAACGGGCATGTGATTAAATAAAGGGTGACATGGAAAATTCTTTATCAAGGTACTTAATCCATATTAAGTGCTTAATAAGTATTTGTGCTATTAATATTTTAATTGACTTTAAGATAGTATTCTACTTGTAGCAAAATAATTGGAAATTAAAACTGCTCAGAGATAGAGCTGGAGGGATGCTTGCTGTTCTTACAGAAGACCTGAATTTGCTTCCTAGCACAACTACCTGTAATTCCAGTGTCAGGGGATCTAATCCTTCCTTCTAGCTTCTGCAGGCATGGCACACATATTCACAAACTCATGCTCAGACACACATGCATATACATAATTGAAATAAAATCAATTTCACTCTAGTCAAGATGGCTGTCATCAAGAAAACAAAAACAAATGCTGGCAATGATGTATGGAATGAAGAACCCTGATTCACCTCTTTTGAGAATGCAAAATAGTGAAGGCATTGTGGAAATCAGTATGAAGTTTTGTCCAAAAACTATAATCAGAACATAGGACCAAGGTATATACCCAAAAGGATTCTAGATCAGCATGCCAGAGACTCTTGCTCACCTGTGTTCATTGATTCACCATTCACAATAGCTAGGAAATGGAATCAGCCTAGCTCTCCATCAACAGAGGAGTATATACACAGTAGGATTTTATTTATCTGTGAAGAAGAATTCAAGTATGACATTCAGAGGAAGATGTATGGAACTAGAGATTGTTTTGCTAAGCTTAATAAAGACTGATTCCGAAACACAAATACCACATTTTCTCTCATATGTGAGATCTAGACTTTATGTGGGTGCCTGTGAGTGAGCATGAGAGACAGAGAGAGGAGGGGGTTGAAAAGAGGGCTGTGAGAGAGGAGGACATGGTCTAAACCATCAGTTCTCAACCTGTGGGTCATGAGCCTTTTGGGGGTTCAATGACCCTTTCTTTCCCAGGAGGACACCTATAAGACCATCTACATATCAGATATTTACATACAAGTCATAACAGTAGCAGAATTACAGTTATGGAGTAGCAACAAAAATAATTTTATACTTAGGGATTACTTCTACAAAAGGAACTATACGAAAGGGTCCCAGCTTTAGGAATGTTGCAAACCAGTGGTCTAAATGGAGAAGCGGTAGGAACAAGAGAGGGTAATGGAACATGTATGTCGTGAAAGTAGAAGAGGTAGCAATTATGGAGAGCGAGGGGACAGTAAGAGGGACAGAAGCGAGTAGCAAATAAAAGCTGATAATAGTAACACGTAAGTACGGAGAGTCACAATAAATCCCACTTCTTTGTGTGCTGATAAAAACAACAGCTAACTGCACCTATGAAGACAACAGGGTGGTTGACTGTGGCCACTGACACGGTGCAGGGGAGGGCAAAGAATATCTGCTGATGCTAATGAAAGTTTGCATTGATGGGACATTTGAGAAGAGAGACTTGGAAGAACTGCTGCATTTAAGAGGACAGTATGGCGTGGGATACAGATGCATGGACTGGAGGACAGGAAGATAGGCTGTGTTTGTCCTGGGTGAGGCTTAGTAGCCAGGAAGCAACCTGACACCTTCTGTCATTGCGATCTGTGGACAGAAGGATGTCCTTACCTTCTTGTGTGTGCGTGTTTCATAGCATCCCAGGGTTAAGATCAGAACTGAGCATTTTGAGCTCCTGGAGTTCATCCAGTTTTTATTTTTCTATTCCAATGTCCTCATTGGTCACTGAGAACCATGGAGTCATACGATCGAATCAAACGATAGTCACCATATAGATGACTATTTCAATGTAAGACATTTCATTCGTTAGATCCCTACTTCATTTAATTGTTTAGTTTTTGTGACCTTTTTAGGCCTTAGTGACGACACCACATTTTATGGTGATGTGCAAGGAGGAGGATATGATAAGAATGGGTTTCTGCAATGATGATTTTGTTATTTATTGTTCTTAATAGATTCTGACAAATTCAGGGAGTCTGATGAACATAGTCAGTCTTAGGCCCTGCCACAAGCCAGACTTGGCCCTAAGGACTTATATAGTAAGCAGTTGCCCTGGGTCCTTGTCTTTCCTACTTCTGAACAACCATATGAAAACTGGCTCTGACCTACACAGAAGTCACTATTGAATTTTAATAGCAATGAAGGGAGAGCTGATGCTTTACTGGTATAAAAAGATAACTTCTTGACAATTGCATTAAAATATATGTCCTTTGCACTGAATTTAACTATACATATTTTATTTTTGATATGATCTAGTAGAACGATAGTCACTATATAGATGACTATTTTGATAGAAGGCATTTCATTACATAGATAGACATTTCTAACAAATAAATTTCTGTATTGGAACATCCTTATAGTCTTTCTTTTGCCTATTATTTGGAAAAGAAAAAGGAAGCCATGGAGTGTTGTTTGAATGTCTAATGAACTTAGAGAGCCTTGATCCTTAAAGAAGATATCCAGGATACTGAACTTGTGTGTTCAGTATCATCTTTATACTCTGAGTGAATGGGTCAAATAAGTGACGACAGCCAATCATGTTCCCATTTCTGGTCTGGAATTTAGGTGTGTGCTGCTCCCCTGTATCAGCTGCCCTAGAAGCTACATTGACTATGCATGTTTGACCATGATTATGGTTATCTTCTGTGTAAGTTTACAACTTCTATAGGAATGTGGTGGATAGACCACCATGCATCCTATTGACCTGTGTGCAGCCCCCAATATTTTAATAACAGTGAGGTAATTTTTGTAGCTAGTACCCCAACATAAGCCATAGGATGTACAGATCTAGACTTGTATTGAACTTGTATTGATAAATTAGTTAGATCCTTACTTTCATTAAATTGTTTAGTTTTTGTTACCTTTTAAGATTAGCATTGGAATAATTTACATGAAATATGTAAAGCAAGACTTTATGGGTGTATACTGGAATGCAAAACACCAGAAGAGTTTCATATATAGAAGTCTGGCTTTGTTGCAAGGAAACTGTTTGGCTTTCTCAGGTGCGCCCAGTTTCAGGTCTGTGTTGCTCTTTTGCTTAGGGGCTGTTTCCTTCTGAGGCAGCTTCTCTGACAGCTGGATACACTTCATTCATTAACTATATCTTTTTTATTACTATTCATTTTTTCATTATATATATATATATATTATATTATATTATATTATATTATATTATATTATATTATATTATATTATATTATATTCTTCCTACTCTCCAACTCCTCCCAGATCATCCCCACCTCCCTACTGACTCAATTTTACTATCTCTCTCAATTCCAATCCCCTTTCAAAAAATAACAAAAAACAAACAAAAATCCAATTAAAATAAAATAAAACAAAAAATACACACACACACACACGAAAAAAATAAAAAAAAAACCAACAACAACAAACTACTTCTGGGCATGGGGCCTGCATTTGCCCCGGGGTGTTGTCAGTGTATCCAGTGACACTCAATTGGAGAAAACTGATTTTCCCTTTGGCAGTGGGCAGTAGTTGAAAATAGATTCTGGGTTAGGGGTGGGACTTTGTATCCAGGTCCCTTTCTCTGTACCTGAATTTTGTCTGGGTTGAACATTAACTGCTTCTAAGAGGATGATATTCTGCATTGTTTGTTTGCAACCTTATCTCTCTCTCTCACACACACACACACACACACACACCACATCCTGTAGGAACTTTTTTAAAAAATCACAACTAATTACATCTGCCCTGCTTGACTTCATCACATGTGATGTGACTTAAGGTATATCTAATCTTAGGCCCAAATGAGAATGAGATAGAGCAGAACCCAGGCATTCTAGCTCCTGGCTCTGGATCCCTCCACTAGAGTGTGCTACCCACTAAATAATCATTGGTCACCAACCAAAAAGAATGGAGATGGGGGCTGCTAGGCAGGCTGCAAAAGAAAACTTCTCGCTGGTCCCCAGCGACAATGAAAAATGTGCCATGCGCATATCTTGACCCTTACATTTCTCTTTCCCAGCAAGGCTAGTTTGGTTTTTGTTCAGCAAACATCTTTATCGAGTGCTGGTTTTCTAGAGAGCTCATGGCCAGTGCTTGGGGCTGAGGGTTTTAATCAGTGGCTGGCCAGCTCTTTTACCTAGGGCATGGCGTTATAATCGCTCCATGCCTCAATAACTTCACTTCTACAAGGAGGTTAAGAATATTTACTTGTCTCTTGGAAATGTGGTACCAAGCACTCCAATGCATTGAAGCTTGCTTAGCATAATCTGCTACTCTGGTAAAAACTTTCTCAATGGACTCTTTCTCGTTTCTCTCCGATGATGTTGCATGACCCTTATATCGGTGTATACACTATGACTTCATTTTCTCGGCATGTTTGTGTTTGTTCAGGCGCACCTGTCTGTGGGTGTGCATGTGCGCGCGTGCATGTCTATGGGGGCCAGAGGCCAAATTGAGGCATCGTTCTTCGGGAGCCACCCACCAGGTTGTCTTCTGAAACAGGGGCTCTCCGTGGCCAGGAACTTCACAATTATGCTAGATTGGCTGGCCAGTGAGCCTCAGGGATTCAGTTCATCTTTCTCTGCTACCCTGGTGCTGAGATTACAAGTGCAGTGTTCCTGCTCTTGGCATTTTTCACGTCGGTTCTGGAGATCAAATTCAGGTCCTCATGTTTGCAAGACAAACACTTTACTAACTGAGATAGCTCCCCAGCTACTTAACTTTTTTTTTTTTTTTAAAAAAAGGATTTTATGTTACTTGAAGTCCATGATAATATGATACACATGTCATGTTACTGTATTTGGGAATTTAAACAAGTGTTACACATCCACTTAAATATATCTTGAAGGAGACCGGCTCAGGTTGCCTTTCTGAAGCTACTGAAAGTATTGCACAGGGAAAAGGGCACAGGAGAGTCTTTTTGCTGAAGTATGGGTTAGGACCCAGGGGAAGCAGTATTTGATGTGGTGAGCTGTAAGGAATGGCGGTTCCCAGCTATAACTACCAAGATATGCTTGGGAACACACATAACTGTAAAACAAGCATCCTTTCCTATTTGCAAGTCAGGAGTCAAATTCAGCATGCCCACTTCACAGCTTGACTGACAGCTCATGTCTCTGCCTTACCCAGCTAGTTTCTTACTACTTCTTTCCTGATGTCTTCCCCCCGCCCCCCTCAGGAATGTTTCAGTTCATGGTGAACTATTTTTATTTTTTAGTTACATTAACGCTATGAAATAATTAGTCAGCTAATTAATCTGGTTTACAAGCTTTGTAGGATTCTTCAGCTGTCAGTCAGGCCCAGGCCTGGGGCCTCCATCTAGTCTCATCTCCCTTGCCCATGTGATTCTCGTTGCCATGGCTACTGGCTACATCTGCTGACACCCCACTCTCTATTTATTGCTTAATTAAGAATTTCACGCTCAGCCCTTATCTGCCTCTAAGAACAAGTGCACACTGTTAAGAAATTCCAAATTTAGGCCCAGACACAAGGAAAGCCTTTCTTATGGACTTGGCTGTGTGGGAGCCTCTCTAACGATCCTCTCAGCATCCCAGCCGCCACCCTTCAATCAAAAATCATTAAATGGGGCAGAGATAATGAGCATGTAGCATATCAAAAGAAGGATGTTTGCTTGGTCCAAAGGAGGGAAAGCTGCTAGGCCCCATGCTCAGCTCCACTTCAAAGGGAGATGAGACCCCTCATCACTGGGGCCTTATAAAGCCTCATTTGTTCTGGGCTTGACTTATGCAGAAGGTCTCCTATGTCAGACCATCTCACAGACTGGGTTTTCCCCACTTCTTGCCTCCACCTCCATGGCCCCCTCCCTGGCCTTCTGCATGCTCGTGTGTCAGCACTTAGGCAGCTGGGTCCCCCAAAGCATCAGGCCAAGCGTATAATCACTGACTCCCCACTCACAATGGCCACTTGTAGGGGGGTGGCCAGGAGGAGGTCTTCATCACAATAGGAACACAATTATTGCAGCTGCTAGGGAGGGCTACGCTTCTTCCTGTAGAAATATAATAGGACTTGCCCAAACCAGGAGGTGAGGGCTGGCAGGAGGTGGTAAGGGGGTGAGAGGAGTGGAGAAAACAATCTTGACTTGATTATTCATATTCTGACTCTTGGAAGCCCAATGTGGAGCCAGTGGGGTTCCAGCAGCTGCTCCTACACAGACTCTTCTAATAATTGTACATTCTGTCAAGGGTCAACTTACTTTTGACCCTGTCCTTTTATATTGGTAAAAGGCTCTTTAGGGCAAACTGTTGGGTTGTGGCAGGGTGCATTAAATACTCAGAGCCCCCATCCCTTGCTTTATCCCCCTCCCCAACCCAACCAGCAGCCTGTGATAGATTCATATCAGATGCTTTGCCATTCACAGTGGCCCTCCTGAATTCACACAGTTCCCAAGCAGAGCAGAGACTGCTACCGCACTGGGGCATTGTGTGAAACAGCAGCTGAAGGTACACCTGCAAGGCTCTGAGGCTCCTATGCCACCACCTTCTGATTGGACAGAAAACAAAAGCAAAACCTATCTTGGCAGACCAGCCAATGTATGTTTCCAAATGTTCCCTTCACCAAGATAAAGGCTGGTTATGCGTTGAGGATCTGGGGGTTGTGGTCTGTGAAAGCCAAGTATGATGTGGCTAGAAGGACAGATGGATTTTATTGTGTGTGCCAAGTTTCTTTGTAGAACTCAAGGTATACTACCCAGACACACTAGACATTTCGCTGCCCATTGAGAAGATCCTGAAAATAGTGTTGCTTTCTTGAGTTTGAAGCTAGGTTCATGACCATGACTGCTTTCTAACTCTCCTATTCTCAAAGCAGTCAGGGCACTGACTGCTGTTTGGACTCCACTATGCTTCTGTGGTTCTAAAGATGCCATGCACTTATGGGACAAGGAGTCCTGTGAAGATATGAGACAGGATTGAACTGTTCTCCAGAGCTCTTGGGAGCATCTGTGGGAAGAGCAGAATCATAATCTTTCACAATACTGTCACCCTTCCCATGCCGAAGGCCTCTAAGGCAATCTATAGTGCTCTAGTTAATAAATTAATTTACATTCTTACAGAAAACCCATTCTCCAAAGATCCCTAAGGACTTTGCCACTAATGTAGCTGATTGACTTGGAAATGTACTTGCCTTTATGGTTAAAAAAAATCTAGATAGTGGAACAGGAGCTTGGGATAGGAAAAGGAAATCTCTCTTCTTGGTTAGAAGCCTCTACTCCTGAAAGAAAAATTCAAGAGAGGGAATAGAGAGAAAGAAAGAAGAAAAAGAGGGAAGGAGGAGGGGAACAGAAGGATGGAGGGAAAAAAGTATGGAGTAAAGAAGGGAGAGAGACAAACCTCGGAGAATTATTGTAGATGTTTTAGGAATGACTGGATTAGGAAGATTATTCTTAGTGATGCTAAATGGTGAACCTTGATTGACATAGGTCACAGGTGGGGTGATCTCTCTTCCAATGCATCTGTTCTGAATCTAGGTTCAATGTCTTTTTATTTTCGGTTATCCTACTTTCTTTTTAAAATCTGGGATTGAATACTTACGTTTGTAAAACAATTCTTCTATCTGTAAGGCAACCTTGTACGTTTTAGCTGACACTGTGCTTTTAAATTTTAGATACGTGATCATCATTCATAGACTTCTACTACATTCATTTTTTTTTGTTGTTGATTGCTCAGCTGCAACAGCCTCCCAAGACCTCGATCAGAGGTGTGAGTCATCAGGCCCAGCCCTAACATCTTTTTCTCATGCCCTTCTGTGGTACTTGCTTAATATTGAAAATCAACTCTTAGGCTGCTGTATTTTTAAAACATAACCTTTTCATATGCAATACTACTCCTAAAACCATGGAAATTAATGGGCTACATGTTTCTTAGAAGTCAATAGCCATCGAAAGAAAACATGTCATGCTACTAAAATCATTGCTACACATGTATTTGGGGATGATACTGTGGCTTGTGAATTTTTGTCTGATTTCTGCTAGAGTCTGTTGTGGACATAGGGGTATTTTCAATCAAAGTCTCTGTCCTTAGTTGACAGGAAAGCCTGTTCCCAAGTTCAAACTGTGTTGTTAGTGGTAAAATCCAAGAGCAGTAATATACTTATATAAATAGTATTTTAAAAATTTACCCCATGGGTAAACAGAATACTCATTCCAAGGTTGGTCCCTTTGGAAATTCTTGACTTTTTTTTTTTCCTGCAGGAGAGTCCAAAGTACTGCAAATGTCTCCATGCAAGGTTGTACTTATTGTTCTGAGTCAGACTCATAATTGTTATTCTTCTCTAAGTTAATTAAGAAGGTTTAATGAGCTAACTCTCAGGACTTTGATTAATGGAGACATGTCTGTCAATCTTGATTAAGTTATTTTTAAAAAAATAATAGCCCATGAATGTAGGTTACTGGGCGTAGGAGAAGGCTCTAACACCGGATTTCCCCCTGTTTCCATAAGGACCTACAAAGGATTATGTGCTGTGAGGGCAAATGTGACTTCCATTGCTTCTTAGTGGTGCTGAAATCAGGAAAGAGGACATATCATCCTGTGACTCGAGCAGCCTATTGGCAAGCAAGCCTTTTCTGGAGCTAAGTCAGAAGATACCAACTTCCGGGGAATGAGACCACGTTCAGAGCTCAAGGAAGGAATGTGACGTACATCCTAAGAGAAAAGGAGGATATGGTAGGCTTTTACAGCTAAAACGGAAACACAGGGAGAGCACCGAATATGACAGCTCTTGTAGGAAGTTAGGCCTGAAGGACAAGGGCACATTTTCCTTTTAGAATAGATGGGTATTTACTTTCCCTTCCAAAACTTGAAAAGTGCCTTAGGCTTGCTTAAGGGAAGTGTGTGTGTACTTATTTCCTCTCTTCCCTAGGACTGTAGACAGGACAACATTGACCAGGCACAGCATCTTAACTTATTTGTGCACTCACCTGGTTAGTTGAATATGTTTTCTCTATTTCTTCCTAGGAGCCATTTAAAAAACAAAAACAAAACAAAACAAAACATGCCTCTCATTCTCTTAGATGTTTCTGTTTATAGCAGGCTTACATCATTCAGCATTTACCAGAGTAAGTTGGCACTCAGTGACCCGAAGATTGTTTTCTGAGGAGCAGTTCCTACAATCTGGGAAGGATCAACAATGGGGCTTCACTTATAAACAAGGATGATTAGCCACCCTCATATTACAAATACAAAATTGGAAATAACAAGCATGGAAAAGACATATGCACAATATCACAGCTTGGATAAAGCTTTTAAGCTCTTCCCAAGTCGATACCTATTCTATTTAATGATTTTCATCCCATCTTCTCTCTATTCAAATTGGAGATGACAGTTCACATTTACAGTCTTTTGGAGTCAAAACACTTGGTAAAATTGAGCAGATTGCCTCAAGTTGTGTAACACTATTACTCCTCTTGATGAGATGCAGTTGTGCAAAGAGCAAAAGGAATGAGAGCAGTTTCTGGAGCCCAGTTAATTTGTGCCTAGAATGATGAGGATGCTGAGATAGTGGTACCAACGGGAGCTAGTATTTGCTTCCTGTGTGCTTCCTGTGTTAGCTCGCATTTCTTCACCCAATGGCCCTGTAAAACAGATAAGTTTCCCCCATCTTGCTTTTAGTGATGTGAATGAGGGCCAGAAATGGTGACTAACTTGTCAGTTGCTCCTATGGAGGAATGGAAAGAGCCAGGATTCTAATCTCTGCTCTTGGGCTCCAGCTCCCATGGATTCCCCACCACCCTCTCTTGCCTCTTCTGACTTAGAAATGTTTGAGATTATTTTGTCACCTGACCCATATGTGCACACTCTGAGCCAGCTCCAGAGGTAATGCACAATAGAAATTTGGGGAACCAGACTCTTGTGATTTTTTTCCCCTACTATTTATAGCTTTCCTGTTTTATCTGATCCTCTAACTCTTGCCCTCTCATCTGAGGGGCATTCTCACGCTTAACAAAGAGGGCAATATTCTTTTGCTATACTTTTAGTTCTGCAGTGTTCGTTTGGGAATGGAATTATACTGGAGGTGGATGTGTAGAGGCTGGGCAGCACCAGCAGCTGCTTAGTCCAGGTGCCATCTCTAGTGTGCAGTGGAACGAGCTGCTGACTGGACAGAAAGCCTTGACCTACTCTTATCTTTGTATTTTGTACCCTTGTATCTTATCATTGTATCTTTGCCATTGTCTTCATGTTTCCTAATGATATTTTGTCCATATGGTCCTTTTTCCTTTTATTCCAGTGAAAAGATAATGTTATTATCTTTATTACCACTGATACTATAGCTATGACTATTCTTTTGCATCTCTGGGAGTAAGCAGAAGTGACCAGATTAGAACGCTGTGAACTTGGGTTTTATAAATAGGTCCATGAGAATAAAAATATCTATACTTCCAGAAGTACTAAACATTATAAGGAACATGAGAAAAATCCCTCTTTTAAAAGAAAGTACCTACTGTGAGTGTAGTTCAGTCGCATAGTGCTTGTTTAGCATGTAAGGAGCACTGATTGGTTCCCCAACACTGGAAAACAAAACAAAGCAAAACAAACTGTTTATTATTTTTATTTGTTTTAATGTGTATATGTGTGTGTGCCTGTGTGTGGGTTTCACATGTGAGTGCAATGCTTTCAGAGACCAGAAGAGGGCATTAGATTCTTTGGAGCTAAAGTTACAGGCAACTGCTCACCACGGGTGTATGGAATGGAACTGGGGTCCTTTGGAAGAACAGTTAGTGCTTTTAACCAATGAGCTACCTTTCCAACCCATTAATTTAAAAAAAATTAAAATAAAAAAGAGAAAAGAGAAAGAAGGAATGAAGGAACATAGGTGAGTATACTACAAGAAGAAAATAATACTTTAAGGAAATGATCATAAAAACAAAACACCTTAGCTTGGGGAGACAACTCAGTGGATAAAGCACTAGCCATGAAAGCTTAAAGACCAAGTTTAAATCTGTGGAACCATGTAAAATCCAGACATATTGTACATGTGTATAATCCCATCCACGTTTCCTGTGGTAAAATGGGAGGCAGAGATAGAATTCTCCAAAAACTTGTAGCTTAGTTAGCATGGCATATTCAGGAGAAAAAGAAGAGCCCTTATATCAAACAAGGTTAAATATTTGAGGACCAGTACCTGAGGTCATTTTTTTGCTTCCACATGTGTACTGTGACACAATCATGAATCTACTGCCCCCATGTATACACATATACATGTACAGATAGATGTACATACACACAAAAGCAATATATCAGAAGTATGTTGCCAATGTTCCTGGTCTCAGATGTGACAAAAGAAAGCCAAGCTTTGTGTATTTTATAGTTGAAAAATATGAGAAGGTGATCAAAACAGGAGTAGAGAAATTGGGGAGGTATCATCTTGGATGTCTTTGGGGATTATTTTCTTTCAAATGTTCTGAAGCGTATGCTTTGTAATTAAAAAGAATGACATTTGTTCTGTCCCATCTGTGATGGAAGAAAGAGTTTAGGGTCCCAGGGAAACAAAAATGGAGTGCACGAGTTTGGCCAGGCCCCCAAGGCTGCAGCCTGCAGCTGCATTAGGGTCCTCCAGTGATGGGAGGGGCTGGTTCACATGACATGGAATAAGGCAGAAAGGTTAATTAACCAATAAGAGACAAGGTGTTACCAGAAAGATAGAGTTCGTGCACCTGATTACTAATTAATCAGGCATGAGAGCACCTTGTAGATGCATTCACTATTTAATTATAGCAGCCTCTCTTGGCAAAGGAGCATATGTTCCCAGCTTAATCTACTGGTTTATACTGACATCAAATTGTCATTATCAGAAAGAATCAGGCCTTTTGATTATTTCCACTAATTTATTGAACACTTAAAATTAATGAACCCCAGGCCTTTTAAATGTGCTTAGTTGCTTTGGAAGAAGGGAGGAGAAAGGGGGGAGTAGGGTGGGGGAAAACCTTCATTAAAAGGACAATTTGTTTGGAAAAAAGGTAAAGCAAATACATTTCATGGGTGAGCTCAACTCTGTTGGTGAAAAACACATGTGTTCTTCAACTGGGCCCACAAAAATTATGGTCATAGGAAATGAGGTACACCTGCTGGACATCAGTGGCCTCCACAGAGCACATAGCTAAAGTGTTTTTGTCCATCAGTGTTTATGTGCAGATTCTCCTGAGAACCTCGCTGCAGTTATGCTTAATCAAATCAAAGCAAACAAAATAAAATGGTAGAAACCAAGTGTTTAATTAATTAGCAAGAACTCTTTTTTTTTTTTCTCTCTCACGTCTAAATTTTGTTTTGGGAAGAAGGAATACAATGCAATGCCATCGTTCTCTCCTATGCACATTGTCTTTGAATCACATTCAGCTTATTATTCTTCTTAAGTTTTAGGTGAAGGTCAAGTTCAGGTATTTCTCCAGGTGAAGAAAGGTGTGCTTCCAACTGTTTCAGGTGAGTATTAAGCACTAAGTAGAATGCCCAATAGAGCAGAATATGCACCCCCTCCCCAGTTCTATGGATCCCTCTTCCTCTTTGTTTACAAATAGGCAAGTATCAGCTCTCATGCTTGTTTGCCTGACAACTGTCTGCTGTGTTGTCCTACAATTAAATATATGTCTGGATGTCAAGGGAAGATATAAGGATCCATTTGTTTTTCAAAACAATAGAAAGTAAGAATTGTAACATGTAAATAAGCACATTTCATAAATTATGAGCCATATGTGCACACAGGACTCCAGATCTGCAGATGGGCCATTAGGCCCCCTCCAAAATGGAGAAAAAAAAATCCAGGGTATCTCTAAACTTTAATTGTTCCTGGTAATTTCAGGAAATCAGGATAAACAAATCCTCCCCAAAAGTCAGATGGTTCTGTGAGATCCTGCTAATTCAAAAGAGCCGAATTCTCAAAGACTAAACATCTCATAACCACCTTTTAATGTATATCTTAGTTTGTTTTTGTTTATTGTGACTCAGTTTAAGTGTGCATTTGCAGGAGGGATAAACCCTTTCAAAGGCAAGGCTTTCCTTTGATTTTCAAGGGAATATTTGTGTTATGTCAGAGAAGAGGCATACTAATCAAAAACGTTCAAATTCTTCCATTTCAATTAAGAAACAAATGAGGTAAAGTTACTGCACTAAGCTAACCTTGAGGAGAACTTTTGGCTACCACTTCATGCTTCTTGCACTATGGTGGGTGCCGTTCAGGATGGAAGCAGGCTCCGCGCTTCTCCTGCATTTCACTCTTTACATCTTCCGTCTTTGTTCCATCTTTTCTTTTAGGTGCCTTAACATGCCCAGTTTATTGATTGCTTCTCTACAAGGTGTGTGTGTGTGTGTGTGTGTGTGTATGTGTGTGTGTGTGTGTGTGTGTGTGTGACAATGGTTCTTTACCTTTATAATGTCAAATAAATAGCAAAATAATTATTTTAAAATCTTCTTTTAAATAATTTTTAGCAAGAAAAAAGTGTCACCAAACTTTTTTTTTTTTTTTTTTTTTCTGAAAGTCTTGTCTCCAAATTCCACAAAATTGGATGGGTCCTTATTTCATAGGTCCGTACCTGTTGGAAAGGCTCTCTTGGGCCTGTGTGCTTCAGGGTATATGGGACTACATGTGATTCCTAGAGGTTAAACAGTTTATATAAATAGTCATAACAGCAGTCAATGATTGAGCCTCGATGAGACCTCGCATATCCCAACTCAGTCTTGTATTGTTTTTGCTATACCATTTTGCCTCTAATATGCTTAGATTATTTGGGGAGATTATATATTAATTTATACATGAAAATAAGCTCTATAGATAGTTTTCCTCTCTTATATAATTTAGGACAGAAAAAATATTACAACGCATAAGAAACCACAGGATCAGTACATGAGTAAATCATTTCAGATAAGAGGATTCCAGGGCATTCCTTGGCTTCCCTAATATAGAATATAAAACCTAATTATAAATTTTAAATATGATAGTGCATTTTATTTAATAAAGCATTCCATGGCAAACAATACAATTATCACACGATTTCACACTGCTTTTCTATAAATAAAGGAATAATGATTACAAGCTTCATTATTAGTATGTAATACAGTTGAAACTTTTGGTAATATGCTGCAGAGTCTAACTGTGACTCATTAATAGAGAGCCTGTTAAGTGCACAAAATTGTGATGGTTATTGTGAAGATATTATGAACAGCAAATTTCTAGGACCTTGGCCAAGAAACCAATTTAAAGCAAGCAACCAAAGTCCCTCCGATAACCATGTATGAAGAATCTCTCTTGTTACCTATTATTGGAGCTTCTCAAAAGACTTGCCTCTTTGATGCAGAGCCACAGAAATTGCGAGGAGGTGAATGAAGAGTGAAGGAGGAGATGGAAGTATTTGGCTGATATGTTCAACTCGAGATCACCTCAAATTTGAGCTGCTTCTGCTGAACAATGTTTTTATAGGGAAGTAGGATGATGGTTCATT
Organism: Cricetomys ansorgei; assembly: GCA_026225945.1. Classification (NCBI taxonomy): domain Eukaryota; kingdom Metazoa; phylum Chordata; class Mammalia; order Rodentia; family Nesomyidae; genus Cricetomys; species Cricetomys ansorgei. Next base: position 7,633,701 of record JAMJFZ010003581.1, on the reverse strand, counting down.
ATAAATGTTGGTCCTCACCAAAAGTGATTTAAAGATTGGAGAGAAGATCAAGGCTCACAGCTTCCAATGCTAAATGCTATGAGCTTTCAGATGCTCCAACCTAAGATTTTCTTGTCCTTGTTGTTTGTTCTTGTTCTTGTTTGGTTTTTCTTCTCCTTCTCCTTGTCCTCCTCCTCCTCCTTCTCTCTCCTCCTCCTCTTTTTTCATTCGGTACATCCCTCAGTACTCTGTAATAGTTTCTACCTCCAACTACTGCAGTGGGACTAATCCCTTTATATTTAACTTTTTCATACAATATATTTTGATCATATTCTTTTCCCTCCCCAATTTCTTCCAGATCCTCCCCACCTATCCAACATTATTCTCTCCTCCATCCCCTCTCTCCCCTTTAAAACAAAATGTCCCAAAACAAAACCAACCAAAAAGTGAACACACACACACACACACACACACACACACACACACACGGGATTTGTTTTGTGTTGGCCAACTACTTCTGGGCATGAGACCTGCACTAGAGTGTGGTTGATATACCTAGTGACACTCCATTGGAGAAAAATGATTTTAAGTATCAATCTCAAACAGCTTCTTGGTTAGGGTTGGGACTTTGTGAACTCTTCCCTTTTTCACTGTTGGGACTTTATTTGGATTGAACTTGTGAAGAAGCTCTTGTGCATTTCGTCAGTCTCTGTGAGTTCATATGTGTATCAGTCCTATTATGTCTGGAAGATGCTGTTTCCTTGGAGTTGTCCATGACCTCTGGCTCTTACAATCTTTCTGCTTCCTCTTCTACATAGATCCCGGAGCTTTGTGGGGAGGGTTTGATAAAGGTAACCCATTTAGGGTGAGTGCTCCAAAGTCTCTTGCTCTCTGCACACTTTTCAGTTGTGTGTCTCTGTGTTAACTACTGTCTACTACAAGAAGATAAGACAAAATAAGCATCTCATCTTGATCGTATATGCCCTGATTGCCAAACTCAATACTTGGCTTCTAATGCTCTCTCTTACAGTATTTTGCTGTTAACAAGATCTCATCTTGTACTCATTCTGCTGCACAAGCTTCCCAGGAAAGATAAGCAGTATATTGCTGACTGCTTTTTAAACGCAGAGTTCATTTTCTCTCCCCAACTTTCAGTGTAATATTACCATTTGGAAGCCATATTAGAAATCTAGTAACTAACAAGAAACTGAAACATGTTCTTAAGGCAGGATGGAATAGGATGATGGACTTTGTATATAACATTTTTTTCATTTAAGTCGTCACTGAAAGGTCTGCATTGTTATATTAAAAATAATTCCAGTGCATCTATCTATAAATTAGGGTAATGATCGCAGTGGTGGAGAATGTTTGTTTTCACCATCTGTGATTCAAATTTAAAGCAACTGTTTTTCTGTTTTCTTTTGTTTGTTTTGAGATTTTTGTGGAGTTTTAAGGAGCCTAGTCATAGTCCATTGGATATATTTCTGTGTATAGAACATCAAGAACCCTGCCTGTCCTCTTTGGTATTGATAGTGATTATCCAACAAATGCCCTTAACCCTTTGGCCTGTTCCCTTTTAGGCCATCATGAGAAGGAGGCACAACAGAGAGAAAGCATAGGAAAATATTACCATGTAGCATTTATAAACTATTTATAAAGCCTCTTTCTGAGATAGGCCTGTTCTATGAAGTGCCTTATTCCCATGCTGTGTGCTTGCTGTATTTATGTGCTAATTGTCTATTATTTCTGAGTGATCACGGTCTATATGCATTTGGGTTGTTCTGGAACTCAAATTAGACCATAACTGCTATAGATTTGGGTGCTGGCATAAATACCAGCATGTTATTACTCACGCTTTTGGCATCAGGAGTGTTGTCTATTCGTGGTGCCATCTTAGGTGATGCCACATTAATCTTCAGAGATTGAAATATGACCTTATGGTAGATGGTGATCAAACCCACCTTCCTTGCTCAGTGCTTGCTTACTTTTCAGAATCATGTCCATTCCCTGCTTGCTGTGCATCTCCATTAGGATATCTCAAATTTCCCCCAAATACCATCTACTCCATTCATCAAAAGCTGATAGGGCTCTCCAACTTCTCTCCTAATGGCGTTGAGATCTTTGGCCTCTCTGCCTTCGTAATACTTCACTCTCTGGCCGCTTGCTATTTTGCTAGACATCATTTGCCTCCTTCTAGCGCTGCTTCATCCAACTTCTTTTGATTCCCCCACTTGACATCACATTTCTCAGCTTTGGATATGCTCACACAAGCCTTTTTATTCTGGAGCAAGGGCCTCCACCACTTCCTCCCCCTTCTCCTTCAGAACTCTGAAGCCTGTGAAATGCTGTTCATTTACTTCCTTCAGGAAGCTTCTCCTGGCCAAACGTAGCTTCCTTCGTTAGCTGGGTATCTTGTTGGGTATCTCCGACTGGATGCATGGTTTTTAAATCTCCCCCGTATTTACTGACATGGGACCATTAGCTGCCTGGAAGTAAGGATGATATTTTTATTCGTCTGGAACTCATACACCTATCAGGAACATCTGAAAATAGATGGTCATTATTTATGCTTGTGAAACTAACCACTAATGAAAGAGAGTCTCTTCACCTTATCAATAGTAGTCTTTTCATTTTTCTTTTTTGAGACATTTTTTTTTCTGACCCCTAGCTGTACTAGTAATATCATGGGAAAAAGAGAAAGTAGCAGGTGGATGCAGCTAAGCATGGCAGTGTTCATAATTTACCCTAGAGGTTTCTGTTGGACTGTGTTTAGTGGTTATCAATCCAATGATAGTGGTACCAGTAGAATTCTATTGACCAGGAACAGAATCAATAAGGAAACATGTGGTCTCTGCATGAATCACTACCCCAAGAAGTGTCCAGATCATAATCCTGCCATTCACCTACCTGAGGAGCTGTGAGAAGGTCATGCTCTGATGCAGCTATTCTAAGAAAGAATCTATTTTAAGAAGATAATCAGGATTATTGTTAGATTTGCATAGAGATTGCTTAAATCACGTTGTTTACTATTAGAAAGATTACACGTTAGGTGTTATAGAGTAAGAGAATAATGGATTTCTAGTGTGATAGAATATTATGTAATCACTAAAATTGTGTTTATAAAGAGTTTTAGTATCATTAGAAAATACATAAGAAAAATAACTAAGCTAACAAAATAGAACTGGATCTGATATAGTTTCAATTATACAAGAACACAGATATTATGGGAGGAAACACAAATAAAAGGTTGATTGTGATAATCACTATGTGGTGAGGTTTTGGGCAATTGTTATCTTTTTTATTAGCATTTTCAAAATAATCCATAATAAGCATTTATAATATTTATAATGAAGCAGAGTGCAAATGTTTAATAAACTTGGAATATATTTTCTCAGAAGTATAAGGGTTGGGTAACAACTTGCTTTCTTGCTATAAAATATTTTATAGGAACTTCTAATATTCAAAATCAGGTACTCTGAGAGGTAGAATTCCAGTCTTAAAATAAAAATAGAATCTTGAGCCGGTCACAGTGACTTAGGTTTTCATAGTTAACTTTGTGCTTTTCCTATGTATTCCAGCTTCTACATCTGTTCCTGAATCAGCTTTAAAATGGTCCCTTCCTGAAACATGGCAAGATGTTGAAAAAGGCTGGGGAGGATATAACCAAACCATCCCAGGACCTGGGGATGACGTCTTGATTTTACCCAGTGAGTGAAACCAACTGCTATAGGAAATACATGGACCGAACTGAATGAAATCTGCCCGGGCATATGATTGAATGATGTAATGCAAGACAGGAAAGAGAGTAGACATAAGTAGCTATTTATTTTTATGACCCTTTGGGGGGAGGTTAATATGGGAGAGGAAACATTCTAAGTTTTTTGAGGAACCTCTATATTGTTTTATATCCTGGCTGACCAGTTTGTATTCCTGTGAGTGGTGAATTTTTCCCTAATATCCTTGCCAGCACTCAGTGTCATTTGTTTTCTTACTGGTAGCCATTCTGCTTGGATGAGATGGACTCTTCAGTATAGTTCTAATTTTCATTTTCGTATAGTTATGGATATTGAGTACTTTTCATGTATACATGGGATTTACACTTCCTTTTTTGAGGACTTTCTGGCAATCTAATTAATCTTCAAACAAATTAGTTATCAGTTCTTTTGATGTTTAATTAAGTTATTTATCTTGGTGCTAGGGACTGAACTGAGGACTTTCCATTTGCTAGGCAAGCACTCAATCACGAAGCTACATCTCCAACCCTTGAACTCCTTGTATATTCTAGATATTAATTCCTTATCATATGAATAGTTGGCAAAGATTCCTCCTGTTCTGTAGATGGTCTTCAATTTAGAAATTATTTAATTTGTATATCACTTATTATTATTATTAATATTAAAGAGTTGAGTCAGAAAAAATATAATTCCAGAAATATCCCAAAGCGCACCCATATTTAAAACATTCATTTTCCTTAAAGGAGAGTCCACTGAAGTCCCAGCTAATCTCCTTAGACTCAGATGAAAATGTCCTTCATAGAACAATTTTATTGAGTACCACAAGACCTAATACCATTTATGGTTAATATGACTATCTCAGGGCAACATTACCAGAATTGGGGAAAGAACACTTGTCTATCTTTTAATCAGTAATAATGGCAGACATTTACTGAACACTAGCAAGGTACCAGGAACTGTTCATTGTTGTGTACTTAGTTAACCCTCTAACCATGGTGGCCATTGTAAGTAGAGTAATGTTACTGTCTGCCTTTTTACATACAGAGACAGATGTTCATGGCAACTGAGTAACATAGAGTTGCAGAGCTTGCATTTCAGAAGAATTGGGATTTGAACCCAAGCAATTTGATTTTAGTCCTTATTTTTTAAGCAGTAGAATACATTTCCTCCCACAAAGGACTAAAGGTAAAGTTAAACTGAATGAATATGTTATTCACTTTATGGATTGTGGAGCAAAACAAACCACACTGGTCACTTTGCAGCCCTTTGTGATGTCTTTTTTTTTTTTTTATAACTGCACAGAAAGATGAAGGATGGGACATATGAGCTCTCTAAGGCAAATATGAAATATTATCATCTAGTTTTCCCATTATCCACCTCTGTCTTCAATGGAGAATGTAACTTTTTCGATAAATAAGCTTATGAATCATTTCTATACTGCAAAGAAAAATCTGTTCTCCCTCAGTCATGTCTTTGATGAATCTAGCCAGTGGATTTGCTCGAGGCTATATTTTTTTCCCACGAAGCTAGAGATTTTACCCACTCCATGCAGGAAGCAAGGGAAGTTTTTGAAAGTCGCCAAACCTTTTAGTGTCTTTTGAGGCTTTGATGCTGAACAAGCAGCAGCCTCAACCATCTCGCTTACATTGTAAGGTGTGTCTACTGTGTGTCCTGGCGCCTGGGACCCTTGATGTTGTCCCTCACCCTTCATCCCTGTGATCACTGCTAGTTCATATGATCAGCCTGGATTCTTCATGGAGCTGCTCTGAAGTGCTAAACCTGTGCTGTGGGGAAAGAAGAGCTTGGAATACAGCTAGGTATAAGTTACAAAAAAGGTATCTTTGAATCCACCCAGCTGTGTTGTTTTGAGAACGACATAAGGGGGATTTTGAAGCACACTCAGTTACTGTTTGTTATATTTAGCATTCAACTGGGAAAAAAAAGGTAATAAAAGGGAGATATGGAATGAAACCCTGGTTCTTTACCCATTTGTTTCCTCACACCTGTCCAAACCTCTTTTGAGGCCAGTGAATGATCTGATAGCAGCCAGCATTTAAATCCCTCTGTGCCCTTCAATGCTGGGTCTGAGACAGGAACTTCCGCGTTGTTCTCTGACAAATCTTTCTTGATATTCTGACCTCTGATGGATCTTCCTGTTGAAATCTACCTCCTGTGTCTCCCTCTGGATTTGCCTGTGTCTGAGTCCTTCACCTTTTTGTGGCTGTTTTGTTTCCTTAGTTCTCAGCCTTCTTTGATTCACTAGTGTTCACTGATTCTGGCACAAGTTAGATATTAAGTTCTGCCTGTATGAAGGCCATGAGCTTAATGCTGCCACCTGTAACTTAATGCAAAAACAAACTTTGATGTTGAAAGGTTTGACATAGTACAACTCTGAGACTTACGATTCGGTAAAAAATAATTTCTTATCCTTAGAACAGATTCCTGAGAATGGAAATTATTTTTATGATGATAGGGCTTGGTATGTGTTACCTACTGCATTGTTCTATAAGGACTTTTTCACTTGGTTCCCACAGCTGCTCTGGAAGTGGATCCTGTCATTATCTGTGATTTTCCAAATGAAGAATCTGGGACATGAAAATGTGAAGTAACCCACTCAGGTGTTAGCCAGTTAGTGCATATATAACATAGGGCAGGAAACCAGCATTGGATATTCCTCTCTCTCTCTCGCTCCCTCCCTCTCTCTCTCTGTCTTTGTCTCTCTCTCACATACATACACCCACATACACACACTCACGCATATGCATAATTTTACATATGAACATACATACAGCACACACACATGCACAGTCACATGAACACACACATAATCACTCACTGGGAATCAAACCCAAAGCCTTGTAAATTCTAGGTACCTGCTTTACCATTGAGACCCATACCTAGCTTTCTTTCTTGCATCTCCCTCTCTTTTTAAATTTGTCCCATCTACCTGCTGTGATTCATGAAAATCAGCCTATTTCATAACGAAATTATATTTTAGGGTTTACTCTTCACATAGTTCCTTTAACTAGAAATAAAAATCAATACAAAAAAATTTGGTGATTTTTACCTTATGACATATTCCATCTTAGAAAAACCAGAGAAACTGCTTACACAGGCACCTAACACAATAAACCACTGGTTAAAAATCACATGCCTTGTGTGTGAGGCTATTCATCAGGTATTTAGTACCTAGGCACCAAAAGTGAGCAAGATATTCTCATGATCTCAGACTGCCAGTGGTTTAGCTATGTTAATAAAATATATAATTAATAATAATAATGATAATAATCCAAAATTACAACAAACACAGTGTGCTTAGAATCAGACTCTCTTTTGTGAATGGTGGGAAAATGGATCTTGGAGGAAAAGGTATGTGAAAGATGGGGTATGCATTCACAGCACATGGTTATGAAACACTAGGAAAATGGGGAATTCCTCAGTGGATATAGAGTAGGCCATCAAATAAGACAAACCTGGGTCCACTATTGGATTCCTGACATTTACCAACTGTGTAAATGACCCTCATCTATACAACATGAGGGCTAAGATTAATATATCATAATATTAAGAAGATGAAATAAGATAGCATCAGTCCACATTTACCATGGCTTCCATTGTTTGTAGTAATGGAATTGGAGGTGAAGGCTGTGATTTGTGCTGTATTAGGGGTGCTCTTTCCCTTTCCTTTTGCCATCTGACTGCCCCTCTTGGCCTATGATATTAGCGACACTTTGTATTTGCTTTCCAATGGTTTATTATTTAATTTTCACAACATCCTTGGGAGCTAAATAGGTAATAACTATTATTACAGTAAAAACCCATTTTTGCATAATACGATTTTAATGGAACTGCTGATTTTACAAAATGAAAGTGACTGGTAAAGAAGATTTAAGTGATACTTTTGAACCTCTAATATAATTTTATGGTGTTTTGTGTATTTTAATTCATTAATAAAGGAAATGTGTAGAACATTCCCATCATTATTCAAATAGAATAGCACATTTTTTCAATAAAATTCTTAGAGTAAATTGCCTATTTCCATTTTCTGGGAAATCAATTTTATGGAATGACCTCAGACCCATCCTTTTCCATAAAACCAGGGCTTTACTACACCAGTCCATGGCACCACTATCTACCAGTCTAAGACATCATTATCTTGAGCATGATTCCATTTTACTTCAAGGTGTTCTTTCTTCACAGACATAGAATTTTTAGAAAGCTGTAAACTTCTCCCTATGGTACTAAAAGCAGTTAAACTGAGGAAATTGTGAACTTGAACTTGTGGCTCAATGTATGATAACTTTGCTTCATGCAAGCAAACATATCTGTGTTGCCTTGTCTGTACTGGAAGAATTGGTTCTATGCATTCATTATACATGGCCTACGTAGTGAGAGCAAGTTCTATCTAAACTAAGATACTAATCAATCCCATACCTTCCTAACGAATAGTTGGCCACTTGGCAAAACAATCCACCTAACGTTTCCCTTCATGTTTTGGCCTGAACTTACCTGAGAGGATTTATATAAGATGTTTCCAGAATATCTTCTAAATGAACTCTCAGTCTTAGTAAAGGCGCATGCGCGTGCGTACACACACACACACACACACACACACACACACACACACACACACACACACACACAGTATGGTGATGATTTAATGAAAGGAGAATGTGTCATAATCCCAAAAGATAAGATTCTGCTTCAAAGGACATGGATACAGTGTCACGTTGTTTCCGGAATCTTTCTCGGTGTGTATGTGATCGTAGAATTCCCAGTTTCATTTCCTTTCTTGCTTTGAACTAGTCTTATTTGAAGACATGAATGGAGGGTACTGTTTTTCTTCTATAATGGTCCTTTTGTTTGTTCCGATTTTCAGTTCTTGGGTGCTTTGAACAGCAGAGAGCCTCACCAAAGCCATAGGGTATCCAAACATGGCAGCATGTAATACATTTATTAGTTAAATTGCAAAGCATTATAGGATATTGGTGAGGTGAGGCAAGATGATCGTAGTCAGAAAGTAATTTCCGAATGGAGAAATTTATATAAAATGATGTGATTATAGAACTGGTTAGATTTGGAGTGGAGATAGCTTAATGGTTAAGAGCAGGTACTGCTCTTACAGAGGAGACCTCAGTTTTTTATTTTTGTTTGTTTGTTTTTTGTTTTGTTTTTGCCAGCACCCACACTGGGTGGCTCACAAGTACCTGCAACTCCAGTTTCAGGGAGATCCGATGCTTCTGCCCTCCATGGACACCTGTGCTCACATGTACATAACCCCCACACAGACATGATTCAAAAGAAAGCAACAAAGAAAAAAAAATGAATGAATGAAAGTAATTGGCTTAATTTACATTTTCACTAGCTGAGAGTATATCCAATTTAGGATGACTTATATAATACATAAATATTTAAGTCTGGAACACCAGCTTTAAACCAAACATTATATTCATTTATAGTATTTCTATATATAGAATAGTTCTTATCATTTTGGTCTTGTAATACTCCAGAGGTACAAAAATCTCATTGACAACACCATCAATTTATTTTGGATTACTAAGAAATGAGAGACAAAGATACTTAGGCTTGAATCACCAAAGTCCTAAGTATGATACACAGAGCATCAGAATGTTTGTTTTTAGTTGTGGATGTTCTGTGACTCTATCATTATCTTTGAAACTGTCTAGAAACCTAATAATTTAAAATATGCATTTTATCTTGCTCACAATTTGGTGGAGGAATACCAGACGAGAATGTTTCCATTTAGGTCCTCTTATATATCATCCATTATTACCGGATGGCGTAGGGGCTGCTCCTCTAAAATCTCAACTTGAATGGATACATTTGCACTGACTGGCAGATTATCCGGGGAAAACTGGCAAAGAGGACCCTAATCCTTTCTTCTTAGGGTTTCTATGTGGACTGCTTGGCTTTCCTCACAGCATGGTGGTGGCATCCAAGACAGAGTAGCATAAGAGAGTGCCAGGAAAGTAAGTGAGCCAAAGAAAATTAGGTGAAACCTGTGTTCCTTTGAGCCAGTCCTCAGAATATCTTGGCTCTCACATTCAGTTAGTCAGGAAAGGCACAAAGTTCAGCTCAGGAAAGAGCGCGAGTCTCCATTGCTCACTGAGAAGCAATGCTCACTAGCCAAGCGTTTACAGCTGTCTTTAATCTACCACTATATGTGTGTTTACACGTGTATATGTGTATGGATGTAATTAAGAGCAGATGTATCTGACTTAATTCAAAAGGTGTTTAGAGCTAGCTAAGTTTGTGTTGTCTTCTGTAGGCAGACTTTATTTAGATTCTGTTAGCCTGTATGAATCAGAAATTTGGAACACTTGAAGACAGATTGGTCAAAGGATTGAATTTCCTTGTTTTCTGTATTACCTATATATGGGATTACCTTCTTCGCTTGTTAGTGATAATCTTCAACACTTCTAAGAAACTGGATTCCTGATGTGACACTGGTTCTTCTGAGACCTGGTGAAGAGTAGCGTTTTGGCTTTGGTCTCTGCCCATGACTCTGCATACACAGCCAGCAACCCCTCCTTGGCCCCGAGGACCACAGTGCAAAAAGTAGTGAAATGAAAAAGATATTTGGAGCCCTTCATTTTAGTGCAAAAAATAATGAACCAGAGCAAAACTTTTCTTTGGCTTTATATCAAACATGAAGTTGAAAGGTATCTTGAAGATTTTATAAAGAACAATAGACAAACGTGCTTTTCATAGTAGCACTTCTGACACACAATTTTTGTCCACACTGTCATCAAATAGAAATGAACAAACAAAAGTCTGAAGCAAAAGATGAAACACTCTTTGGAAAGTAAGACTTAGGAAATCTTCTGTAACCTTTGTGGGTCCGTCACAGAACACAGGAACTTAGAGTCTAACTTTTGTAGTAGATATTTCCACCGTTGTTTCTAGGGAGTTTGTTTTTAAAATATTGAACATTAGAGGAATTTTATGTGTTGGGTCACTGAATGTGTGCTATTAAACTCTATTTCCTGAAGTAACTTAAGTACAAAAATCCATTGTAATATGGAGTTCTTAGACAAGAGGAGTGATTAGTAATTTATTTATTTTAGTTTTTCATATTAGTATTAGGGAAGTATTTGTATATGTAAAGTCATATGAAGCACTTATATCTATCAAGTAGAAGATTTCTGAAGTGGCAGAAAAATTGGTGACTATTATGATGATGCAAGCTTATGATAAATTGTGAAATGCTATTAAACATGTTAATATTATCATCCCCAATTTTTTAAGAAGGTGAAGAATGCAATTTTAGTCTCCATGCTTTCAACCCTTTGTTGCAAATTGCCTTCTAAAATCCATGAAATGAACCTTAGAGCTTTATTTGTCGTTTTAGACGTGTGTCCCTAACAGGATTGCATTTGTGAGATGAAACTACAGGAGACAAGCTATTCACAAAGCTTTCCCAAGGGAAGGATGCTGGTGACCTGATGTATCCACCAAGCTCTGTAACTCAGTGCCCTTGCTAGAGTGGCCAATCCAGAAGTAGACTGAATGCCTTTTAAATTTGGGCGATAGTTTCTTTTCTCCCTAAAAATGAAGTTTCAACTGAAACAAGAGAAGCGAATTTTGTTTCCAATAAGTTACAAAATAAGCATAAAAATGTAAATAATGATGGAATAATGTTGAGATAGACTTTCACCCTTTCTCTAATTTCACTTTGTCAATCTCTGCTTGACTCAATCACTGGGCTAATTAGAGCTCACTTAGAGTCTTCTCTTGGGATCCAAACTCCTGTAGGCCCTGACACTCTTTATGGCTTGCTAACTTGCTGGAACTAATGAGAGTTTTCTCTAATCGAGTAGTTTTTCAAACCCTTTATATTCTCACTCACCTGAGAAACACTCTCACTGTGAAAGTCCATTAATAATAGTATCAGAAGCTGCAGAGACTTGAGGAGGGGATGTACTTCCTCAGGGTGCACAGATCTTAATTTGGGTGGGGTAGGGATTAGATTTGGTGAGAATGAGGTAAGAGACCCATGTTTATTTTGACCTTTAACTTCATCTATAAAATCACTGCTTTTTACTTTACTTTCTTCTATCCCAGTCTCCCAGAGGTCTGGAACTACTGAACATCTTGTGGATCAGAGGGAGAGGAATATAATAAGTATGTCTGTGTTTACTCATCCTGTGTTTCTTCACTTGGGCTAATGTGATTCTGTTGTTGATGCTGAGACAATGTCTTTGTCCTGTTCAGTCTCTGAAAAACTTCCATGTGAAGTTTACAGATACTTCTTTTGTTGTTATCCGATGTGTGTGTTTGATGTATATATATATGTGTATGTGTGTGTGTGTGTATGTGTGTGTGTGTGTGTGTGTTTGAGGCAGGGTTTCTTATTTGAGTGTGCCAGGCAAGCTGGCCTGAGACCTCCCAGTGATTCTTCTGCCTGCCTCCCTTCTTGTTGTAGGAACCCTAGGGCTATAAATGTACACTACCGTGTCTTGCTTCTCTGTGTGTTCTGGGGATCCAAATTCTGGGCCTACCACTGGTGGTACAAAAACCGATTTACCCATGTCCCCTGGCCCTACAGCTGTTTCTGAAAGGAACCATGCATTAAGATTTTAAAGTAAACATTGGTTTGAGTATTTCACATTATAAAGCTTTATGGTAGCAGGAAATGCAATGATTAGTATGGAAAATACATTTATTATAAGGGAAATCAGAATTGTTAGGACATGGCAATTTATTAATTATGCAGGGGAAAGGACATTAAGGCAAGGGATGGCCAGAATGTTTGCACAGAGGCTAGCATAGGGTGGGAGTGTTATTCATAGAAATGCGGGATGCATGTAAAGTGGTTTAAATCAATTATCATCTTGAGAAGATGTACAATCACCTAGGAGACAAGCTTCTAGGCATCCTCATGAGGGATTATCTGAATCCCAATAGGCTTTGAGCATGTCTATGGCAGATTATCTTTATTAGGTTTGCCCATGAGCATACCTGTGAGTGATTTTCTACATTAGATGAATTGAGGTGGGAAGACTCACCTTAAGTGTGTGTGGTACTATACCACAGATTGGGTCAGGGACTGAATAAAAGGAGAAAGCAAGTGAGCCCTAACCTTCATTGATCTCTATTTCCTGACTGGAGATACGCTGTGATCAAAGGACCTCCTACTTCACCTACTTCAGTGACCATACACGCCTTCCCTGACTGTTGTCACGTTATCCCTGTCCTGATAAAATGATCCAGTTGAGCGATAAGCCAGAATAATGAACTCTTTCTTCTTTAAGTGTCTTTTCACAGTTATTTTGTCATAGCAGTGAAAAAGGGGGGAAGAGATAGAATTATCAAGGCACTTGATCACTTCCATTGTATATCTATGCTAAATTCCATGTGTAGCTGCCCAGGTGGTAACAGGAACCATGGAGTCAGAGACTGGGAGGAAAGCTCACTTGGCATGTGGATTTTGATTTGGCGATTCTGGAAGAACTGACTAAGAAAGCCTTGAGAGTATAATAAAAGTCGAATCCAATACACAAGAGTTGGTATAGAAACATATAAGGAGGAACAAGAGGACATCTTGGAAGACGTTATCATTTATGTGGCAAGAAAAGATACCAGGAAAAAGCAGTCATGGAGTAGGAAGGTCTAAGACAGCAAGGAACAAGTAAAGAGCATCCAGTATTTTTAGCAATAAACCCAGATCTTCTAAGACAGTGAGAATAAGTCATGTTACTCTTGGGTGGCTGTTACAAATCAAATGTACAATCTATGTGAGATTTCTTGTTTGTCTTACAGTCTTGCATATCTGGGTTAGATCAGCATCTTTGAGGATCCACACAATTTTGTTAAAATTGAAAGCAATTTCTTCCTTGTGAAACTAGACTTTCAGTGTGGCAAGTTGCTGTTGCTTGTTCTCTGATTATAATGCCAACATGCATTCCACATTAAGAGGCTCCTGTGATGGGAGCGGTCTAATTGAATACCCAATGTGTGCATTTGTTAGTTTCCTGGGAAAATAGGGCCAACTATGTCCAGTAAGACACTATGGACATTTTGTACAGGGCTGCAGTCTTGCAAAAATATAAAATAACATGATAAATATTTTAAAAGTTTTAGAGATTGTATCTACCTTTTAAAATAGGTACACTCCCAGCAGTAAGAGTAAACTTCATATTATTTAAAACAGGCAGTCCTAGTCATTCAGAACATTGATGGTTCTTTTCAGACCTAAACACTGAAAACAGCATCCAGTGAAATTAAAATTAGTTTGGGGACATTATGTTATGAATTAATTAATTAATTAAGCCACTGTCTACCCTAGTTTTTCCACTGAGGGGACTGAGGGGTTTCCTAGGGGTATAGGACTTTAGTGATTAAAACCTAGACAATATGAAATATATATATATACACACACATACACACATAATGAGAACTCACCTTTGGCTTCTCCCACCCTGTATTCTTTGTATTGCAACCTTTTTGCTAAGAATTAATGAGATTCTTTTCTTGATATAAATGTATACCTATTTTACCTAGTTTTATTCCTCCAAGACATCTATTTCATGGAATTAATAATCTTTCAGGAGATGCAAGCATTTCTTGCAGGAGAAGTGACCTGAGTGATTACATTTGTACTTCCCTGCTGGTTAGTGCAGGAAGTATGAGCCAAGCAGAGAACACTGCCCATGGAGGTTTGTAATGTAGAGCAGGGCTTTATTTGCTTGCTCTAATTGAATTACTCTTTTGCTCTTTTCTTTATGGTCTGTTTTCCATGCAGATATTTTTGGAATGCAGAATTAAATAATTCATGATTTCCTTATTATTGGCTTAGGTATAGTTGCCATTTCTTGAGTTGATTATACTCCCTTGAGGGGCTTTTGGAGTCTCCTTATTCACAGCATTTAATGATAAGAATTTGGCCAAGTCATGGGCATCACAGGCAGAGAGGCCAACAGGGGCAGAAATTTAGGTGACTCTGTGTTGAATCTTGGATTGCCACACTACTACTCTGCCCAGGGTTTCTTAATCTCATTTGTGGCCCCAGCCCCTTCAACAGTCTAGTGAAGAATTCTTTTCTGGATAATGATTATGATACATAAAATAACCAGTTAGGATTACAAAAGAAACCAGTTTCACTGATATAGTTATCAAAATATTAAAAGTAAACCTTGTGATGTAATCATTCTTTCTTAGGATTCATAGCAATGGCTCATGCGGCGTCTACTCAGGGTCACAATTTCCTGTAAATACCCTAGCACTCCTACACGTGTGAGCACGCACAAACCAGCACATACCAAACAGACACATATGTACAGATAAATGAAAGGGTAATACAGGGCAAATGATATACATGATGGAAAGGCCATAATGAAACCTCTTTGTAACATTAATCATAATAAAAGAAAAACGTAGGAACACATGTTTCTTGGAGTTATGTCCTGAGATTTAGACATGAAGACCATTTTACTAAAAAAGTACTGGGAGGGGCTAGGGAAATGGCTTGGTTGTTAAGAGCACTTGTTCTTGCAGAGGACCCCGGTTCAATTCCCAGAACCCACATAGCAGCTCACCGTTATCTAAGGCTCCAATTCCAGGGGATTTGACACCCTCTTCTGATCTCCACAGGCACCAGGCATACACATGGTGCGCATACATAAATGAAGGCGAAACACTAATAAACACAAAATAAAAAATAAGAAATTAATAAAAGGACACAGAGACACAAAGAGAGAAACAGAAAGACACAGAGAGAGAGAGAGAGAGAAAGAGAGAGAGAGAGAGAGAGAGAGAGAGAGACAGAGAGAAAGAAACTGTGTGTTGCACACATTGGTTTTTACCTTTTATCCAGGCTGCTACGCACTGCAGGGCCTGGTCTCTAGTGGCTTATCTTCATTTTTTTTTAAATTTTATTTGAAGCATCAGTGATGCTCTGAAAACCTTGGAGCCCATCTGAAGCCATCTGCTCACCTATCCTTGTTTATATGATAACACCACCACCTGGTAGCATAGAGTGTCTAGAAAGAGAGCATTGCTCTTACCTCCACAGTGCTTTGGTTTTGCCTCCTGTTTTGATGGAAGTGGGATAACCCATCCAGGTGGATTTGATAGGCAGCAGCAGCATGTAGAAAGTATCTGCAAAGCTCTTACAGAAGTAATGCATGTTACACTCGGCCATGCCTGATTAGTTGTGCAAATGGCAGGCATTTCTCTGCTGTCTTCTTGAATACTTTTTAGTATCCATAGGGTGTCCTTTGTGTTGCCATTGTCAGCATATCTCTGGGATAGTAGCCATATTTCTATTTCCCAGATCCCAGAGAATAAGTGTCTGGGGTTCAGTTTCCTTCCACTGGTTCAGATGTGGATAAGTCCAATCTTTACTAGAGTGGCAATTTTTCTTTTTGTAAAATCCTAAGTAAGAGGAAATAGGCATGAACCAACAAAGACAAATATTTCTAAATCGGACTTGTGCTTAACAAGGCCCCTGATGATAAGAGAATAGATATATACTTTGATATCAAGTGGATTCCAGATGGCTGTCCTTTAATTCCTCTAAAAAACCTGAACAAACAAAAATAACCCTCAAAAAGTCAAGTCTGTGTCCAAGATCACAGAATGGTAATGTAGGGAGCCCTTATTCATCAAAAGCTAATCTGGGTGCCCTGATCCCCCTTTACACTTTAGGGGATGTGCCTTGCCACTATCCCTCCAAGTTGCTTAGGTTATTTTTCTGAGGCTAGAAAGATCATCAAGGTCTTGTTGATAATGTATGTCCTGGCTCCTCACACTGATGCTGGGAGCTGATGGAAGGAAGCGTCTAGTATCCAGACAGAGCAGGTCACCTTAGATTCTTGCAGGTTGTATAGCTCATAACATGGGCAAGGGCACATTACCCCAGGATGACCGTTCTCGACCTCTCTTTTCATCTCTGTCCCTCTGCACTAGTTGATTTGCTGTATTGGAAAAGTTTAAAGCATGCCAACAGCATGGATCTATAGAAAATACAGGTGAGTGTTTTTGCTTGTGTCACTTGTTTAATGAAAGGTAGGCACGAGACCAGGTATGAAAGAAGCCATGAGAAGAGCAGGCAGAAAATGGTAACTCTTGTGTTTTCACTCATTGTATCTTATCCTTTGAAAACCTTCTGTTTGCTCTAGTTTGCTTTGTGTCACTGTGATAAACACTATACCTAGACACCACTCAGGAAGGAAAGGGTTTATTTCACCTTATACTTTCAGCTCAGGGCAGGAACTTGAAGCCAATACTAGAAGGAGAAATGCTGCCTGTCGACCTTCTCTTTGGCTTGCTCTACTAGCTTCCTGGCCCACCTGCCCACCTGCCCGGGGATCATGCTGCCACAGTGGACTGGGCCCTCACACAACAATCATCTTTCAAGGCAGTCTCTCACAGCCAAGGCCACAGACCAACCTGATGGAGCCAGTCGTGGCTCTCTCTTCCCAGGTGACTACAGGTTGTTTTAAATTGACATTAATGACCAACTAGGCACTATTTGTGTACAGTTTATTACATAGTGTTTTTAGCTGAGTGTCGTGGCACATATGTGTAATTATCAACTTATTACTTCATTGACAAATAAAATAATAGTGAGAACATGCACTTAAAATTTTATTTTTCTAGTAAAGGTGTGTTAAGCATTATATATATATACACACACACACACACACACACACACACACACACACACACACACACATATACACACACATGGCTTTGGTTTTGGTTTATTGAACAGTCATTCTATGGAGCCATGAACAGCCTGAAAACCACTTTACAGCTCACATTTGTGGCTTTCTTCCTGCTCAGTCTTAAGTTTTGGGATTACAGACATCTACCACTTGCTTAAACCTATTTCCCCTCTTTCTCCATCTTTCTTTTCATTCACCCCTCTCTTCCCGGTGTGCTTCCTTCTATTCTCTAACAGTGAACTATTTAAAGGCGGCTTTGAATTTTCATTTGATTTAGTCTTCCCTTCCCTATGTCCCTACAATACCCTGGCCATCATTCCATCATAAACTGTTAGTCTGTAATTATTACTTGCTTTTATGTTACTTTGAGGTTAAAGGAATACTCCTCACTTTCTTTCTAAATGTCTACCAGCCACAGTATAGGGATTGGCATGCTGTAGATGGCCAGGAAGTGTTATAGAATAAGAAAATGAGAACAAGGAGCAGGCAGCATCCCATCTGTCCTATGTGTTTCCAGCAATTTGGGGAAATATAAACAGGAGTAAGCCCCACAGAGAATTTCAGCTAACAGAAAGGAGCATGAGCGTGAGCGGTGACTCTCTGAAGACCTTAGCAACCACATAGGAAGTGCTGATGCTGGGAGTCCTGCACCTTGGGACCTGATCTGGAGCCCATTCAGCACACTATTTACTTAGAATTCCTGAGCCAGAAACTCTCTCTGTGAGATGCGCTTTCCCAAGGGGAAGAAGATGCAGCTTGCTAGAGAAGGAGGTTTCTTTCCTTTCCTTTAAACTTTTTTTTTAAATTTTATTTTTATTTCTTTCCTTCTCTCATGCAACTTATACAAGACCTCCTGATCCCCCTCCTCCCTTTCTTCCCCCCTCCCCCGTCTCCCCCTACCTCACCTTTCCCCTAGATCTATGCCCGCCATCACCACCCACAAATATCTCCCCCACCCCTCCATTTCCCCTTCCTCCCCAGGAAAGAACAGTCCCTCCCCAGGGTTACCTCTGAAACAGGGCATGGCATAGCGAGATGGAACAAGGTCAGGCATCAATCCCTACATCAAGGGTGGGCCAGGAAACCCAAAAGTAGCAAAGGGGTCCCAAGGGCAGGTAAAAGGGTCAGGGATACCCACCCCACTCCAGCATGTAAGTGTTTTTCAAGAACACCAATCTAGACAGTCATAGATGTATTTAGGGGATCCTACAGGTTCTGTGTCTATGGTTTTAGTCTCTGTGGCCCCCTAATAGCCCAGTCAGTTGGCACTATGGGGTTTGTTCTCCTGGTGTCCTCTAACCCCTCTGGTCTCTGCCATCCTTCTTCGCCCTCTACCTGGGATGGGGTTCCCTGAGCTCTGAAAGATGTTTGGCTCTGGGCCTCTCAGTATCCTCTTAGCTGCTGGAGGGAGCCTCTCTGGTGAGGACCTGCCTATCTTTTCTTTATAGAGTTCTCACTCAGGTATTCCCAGTAGATGCCTCTCATTTCCCTTCACCCCTGGCAAGCCTGTGGCCTCTCATTCAAGTTCCTTTGCACAGTTTGCCTCCTTCCTCCTCCCTTCACTTCTGCCTGAGCAACTGATGAGCCCCCTGTGGCTCAGCACCTGGGGGCCTCTTGGGCCCCGGTGTTCTTTGCCAATCAGGAGTTTAGAGCTCACTGGGGATTCACTGCCTTCCCAGCCTGCAGGCCTCCTGTGGCTTAGCATCCAGTGTTTGACACTTCTCCTGTGGTTTTAGTTAGGGAGCAGCTTGTGTATCTTCTGTTTGCTGTGAAACCGTTTCAGAGGTTACCTTCTTCTCATTTGCATAGTGTGGATGCACCTGTTTCTGTTTGGTTTCTATCCTTGGTTCAACTATAAGAGAAGCTTGTAACAGAGACAACCCTGATGCCAGCCTGTGGCATTGGTTACTCTGAAGGGGCCCAAGTTCTGTTGTTTGTAGCACAGTGAGAGCTTAAACAGCAGCATTGCTGAAGAAATGAGCTGTGATGGGGGACTAGAGAGAAGCCTGTTTAGTCTCTTAGTATATGTACTTGGTGTGTGCTTAACGAGATCTTGCCAGCCTGAATGATTCAAATACCTTCCGACTCTTTTTTAAAAGATCTTAATTCATCAGAAAGTGTCACTCCGGGGAAGGCTGTAGGCAGAGAGAGCTAAAAAGTGTTTAGAGAAGAGCAGGAAGGAAATAGTTAAAAGACTTAAACTGCTAAAGAGGGCTTTGCTTCTTCTTTTTTTTTTTTTTTAATCCGATGAAAGTAGCAGTTTGTATGGAAATCACAGGTTTTATACATTAAGTATGGTTATGAGTCTTTTCCCTAAAGCTGTGTGAGAAATGTGGGCAGCCCCCACCCCCCAAGGAAAAGGACCAGGACTAAAGACTCATGTGACTCCCTGCCAAAGATTTCCAGGTAACAAAGAGAAGACAGAGACTAATTGTTTTCCAGAAAATACAGGATTTGATTGATAATGCATTTTTTGCTACATCACGTTTAGTAAAAGCCTCATCGAGAAAATAAAATTAACATTTTTTTATAGTCTATTATACCAGTACCTTATTTCTTCCCTGTCTAATGTCACCATCTCTCATCTTATGCAAACCCAGATCACAGTTATCATTAGTGAAGATTGTGGCAGTCACTCCCCATTGCTGGGGAAAAAAAGACCCAAGAGAGGATGAAACATCTATTTTGGCTGATGATTCCAGGAGCTTTAGTCCATGAGTGACTAGCTCAGTTACTGTGAGCCTGAATAGAACAGAAACTGACGTAGGAAAGTAACATCCCAGGGGGTGGGGGGTAGGGATGAGAACAGCTGCTCACCCTGGTGGTGGCCCAGAAGCAGAAAGAGTGGAAGAGGTAGAGACAAGGTACTTTTATAGGCTCCTGCCTCTTCATGGTCCTTTCAGCTGTGAGTTTGTCATAGTTAGAAGCTCTTAATCTTTATTGTACATCTGAGTCAAATTAGATGTTCTTAAAACATTGACACTGTAAATGTTGAACCAGTTTAGTAAGTGGTACTGGAGCAGGGACCACACTGTTGAAATACTTTAATACAAAGCACTCAGACACGGAGTAAACTTTGCTTGGTTCCCACAGCAGGAGAGTGGCTGGTAGGATTTGAATCCAGGTCTATACTCATTGTTACATTCCTTTGTTACCTCCAGCCTGCTCTTCATACTTCTTTGCTAGAATGGAAGACCAGCATGTTCCTTTTTCTGTGTTATTCATCAAATTCTCTATTACCATTGGATATTCTTATCAGGCTTCTGTAAACTTATTTAAAAATAATACATAAAGAATTTCCTGTGAAGAACAAATCAACACAAAGATAGAGATGTTAAACACATCAAATAAATATCTTAGCCTGTTCTTTACATTTTTTTCATCTACATATTTAGTTTGTGTATGTGTGTGCATGCACATGTCACTGTGTGATGCATACGTGGAAGTCAGAGGACAACTTGCAATAACTGGTTCTTTGCTCCCACCATTTGGATTTGGGGGAGGGAACTCAAGGTGTTAGGCTTGGCAATAGACACCTATTCCCATGGAGCCATCTCATCAACCCTTTCGAATTATTTTTAAAGATATGCTCCAATATAATCAGGTAACACTCCTTGAGGGAATGCGAAGGTAGTTCCTCATACGCATTTCATACAGATTTATAAGAATCAATAAGCATGACACACCACAGCAACACAATAATAGATGATACATGCAGAAAAGACATTTCGTAAAACTCAAACCTTTTTGTGGAGTGAAAACCCTCTGAATAAATTGATTTAAAGAGGAGCATACTTTAATATTTACTAAAGGAAATTTATGATAAGCAACAGTAACATTATCACAGATAGGGAAAAAACTAAGTAAGGCTTTTTGAGACTTGGAACTGACAAGGGTAACCATTTCTTTTCCTTTCATATGATATACTGTTGCATATCCTAGCCAGAACAACCAGGCAAGAGAAAATGATGAAGGGCCCCCGAACTGAAGATGACATGATCTTACAAGTAAAAACTGCACATAGCCCCCACCCTAGAAAACTAGTTAAAACTAATAACAATGTAGCAAAGGTCTAAGATTTAAAATTAACTAATAACAATGTAGCAAAGTCCTAGGATTTAAAATTACCACACATGCACATACGCACACATAATAATTATTGAAAAAAGAGGCTAAGAATTTGATGACATCAGGAGGGGTGTTAGTACATGAGAAAAGTTGTAGGGAAGAAAAGAAGAAGCAATTATGTAATTATATTGTACAATGGAAATAATAGAAGAAGACATAAAAGGCAATACATCTTGCATTTATGGGCTAATGTAAATGCTAGGTAGGCACACCTTTCAATCTTAGATCAGAGATCTGTGAGCCAATGAAAATGTACTGGATTCTTGAGAGAGTGTTGTCAGTGGAGCATCTCAGTTTATTGAAGCAAGGGTGGTTACGCTTACAGGAAAAAGGCAGGGAAGTTTCCTCAGTACCCAGGGATGGGGGCCATTGGTTATGACAGAAACACTGGAGTAACCTCATTTGCATGTGGAGCTCGTGTCTAAGAGTCAAGGTCCTGGAAAAGACTCTCTTGCATAAGATGTAGTGTCACAGGGAAAAGAGGAAGATACCTTATCAGAAAATGGGCTCAGCCCTAGGCTTCCAGGTACAACATTCAGATAAGCACCACTAAGGCCACATTCCTTTGCCCATGATCTAATCTGAAGCAGGCAGTATTTAATATTTAACTGGGTTTTGCCAGGGCTAAGAAAGTGAGGAAAAGCTGAATGCCTGCCACTCTCAGGGTGAGAATTCCGAGGTTCAAAGCACTCTTCAACCCACTCTTAGCTCTAGGACAGCCCCACGAGTAACATTACTCAAAAAGTTAAAAAGAGATTCCTACTTTTTCATATAGGACTACAAAAACAAACAAGCAAACAATTGTTGGTTAAACAATCTTACACATGATGATCAGAGAGAAGTAATGATGCAGCTTAACATTAAGATATACCGTGAAGTTGTAATAATCTAAACAGCACAGCAATGCCACACAAACAGCCATGCGAACTAGTGAAATAGACTGGATACCACTGTGACTTGAGCTTTCGTAAAATCAAACTACAATTACACCACTTTCCTCCATTCCCTTTCCTTTTTCCAGTTCCTCCCATGCCACTGTCCACCTTGTTTCCTCTCAAATCCCTGGCCTTCTTTTAATTTTGTGTGTGTATGTTTCTATTTGCATAAATATATAAATACAACCTACTGAGTCCTTTCAGTGTTGCCTACATCTTCTGGATTTTAGGGATGAATACTTGGTATTAGGGATGAATACTTGGATAACTAGTTAGGGGACTCATTCCTGGGAAAGATGACTTCTGCTCTCCCATCACTTGGTTGCTTGTAGTTCTTTGTCTAGGTATCCCATGATATTTCCCCTCCCATGTTAGCACATCTGTGTAGCCTTTGTTCAGGACTCATTTAGGTATCCGTGTTGTTGGGGGTCTCATGAATAAAACTTCCCTTGTCATTTTGAAGAGACTCAATCTCAAAGCAGACTTCCTGGTCCTCTGGCTGTTATAATCCTCTGCCCTCTCTTGTGAGCTATTCTCTGGGCCTTTAGGTGAAGCAGTTATGTCATAGGTGTATCCCATGATCAGTTGTTTCATATATTTTGGCAAGTTATGGTTTCTTGTGATATTCTCTGTCTGTTATAAAGCGAAGCTTCTTTGTGAGGTCTGGAAGCTACACTTGTCTATGTGTATAAGGATAAGTATTCAAAATGCAGTTATTAATTATGCTGGTTTAGTAAAATGGTGGTAATAGGTTCCCCTCTAAGATCAATGACCCCGCTAGCCCCAGGTAGTTTGCTAGGTTTCCAGTACCAGGCATGATTTCTCTCTTGTTGAGTGGACCTTAACTTCAGTTAGAGAGCCGTTGGTTACCACCAAGATATGAGTGACACTATTGCACCTTTAGAGATATCTTGCCATTGGTGGTCATTGCCATGGTGCATAGGCATCACAGCTGTGTAGCACTGTTGGTTTCTTTTCTCCCTTGGCAGTTTGTACAGCGTCTTCTGGTATATGAAAATCAGTCCTGGGATGGAGGCTGTCAGGTCAGGTCCAGCTCAGATCCTCCAGGACCTGTGTATAAATGCATGGTGTCTTCAGTAATAGGGACTGCATTCTCTCCTTTCACCATGTGAACCTTGGCAAACAGCTCAGCTCATTGGTTCAGTGGCAAGTGTGTCTGCCTGCTGTACCATCTCACTTGAATCTGTTTTCAGTTTAAGTAACCCTAGTTAAAACTGTATACAAATTAAAACATTCAAATGTGAAACGTTGGTTTTAATATTGATTAAAAGCAAATGGATAGCTATCAACAAGAATTTATAAGGAGCATAACTCAGGGAGACTCCCTGTTGAATAACGTGGTGTTATCATATGAAGAGACTGTCAGAAGCGCACACAACAAAATACAGTGCAGAAACGTAAGAATGACGACCTCATGAGGAAGATGGCATTTAAAACCAGTAGGACAATGCTAACTTGGCATAAAGCACATCGGAAGAGTTGCATATGCCTATGGTGAGTACTCTTGTTATAGAATCTAATCATACCACAAGAGATGAGTTAAAAGTCCCACGTAAAAACCAAGGAGGTAAAAAGTAAGATAGAAGCCTGTTTTTAAAATAATCGTTAATGTTTCTCATGTTTCTAAAGTGTGTCCAGTTCACATGTATGCTATATCACCTCTCTGTTCTATTCTGCATGCATTTGGTGTATTTGAGTTATTCACTTTTGGAATATTAATTGATTACTGATTATTCAGTATTGTTCATAGTTTTCTGGTTCTGTGTTTACAATTCTGGTTTTTGTTTTATTTTTTTGCCTGTGACTTCTGACTTTGGGAATCATTGCCCATAATTACAGGTGAGCAAAAGGACAATGAAGATAATGTACCAGAGCACAGTGTAATTGAAACCATAATATTAATGTAGCAAGCAGAAATTGAAGCCAGAACAAAAGAAACAGTGAACCAAAATCTAATGGCCAATTTTTCCTGAATTCATATATAACTGTCTGAAGCATTTTTCGCAAAGGCAAATCTAAAAAAGAGCAAATACGGAAGAAAAAAAGTAAAGTAAGAGACTTTAGAAACAAGGTCAAAAGGCAAGACAAGTGGGAGGAGATTTGTGGACTGTTGTCTTTCTCAAGGAATGCTGGATGTAGAAGAGAAATACAAGTGTAGCCAGGACACAAAGAGAAGTAAGGAAAAGAATCAGGTTCATGTGCACCTTCACATGGTGTGTACACAGGGGTGTTCATGTGACCTTCATGCACAGTATGTACATAGGCAGGTTCATATGGACTTTCACACACAGTGTGTACACAGGCAGGTTCATGTACACTTTCACATGGTGTGTACACAGGCAGGTTCATGTATAGCTTCACACACAGTGTGTACACAGGCAGGCTCATGTGTAACTTCACACACAATGTGTACACATGCATGTTCATGTGCACCTTCATACGCAGTATGTACATAGGCATGTTCATATGGACTTTCACACACAGTGTATACACAGGCAGGTTCATGTACATTTTCACACAGTGTGTACACAAGCAGGTGCATGTGCACCTTCACACACAGTGTGTACACAGGAAGGTTCATGTGCACTTTCACACAATGTGTACACAGGCAGGTGCATGTGCACCTTCACATAGTGAATATACAGGACTAAAATGCTTGTTTATGACAAATGGAAATATAAAGTCTCAACTCTTAGTTTCATTCTCATCTTTAGAAAAATGTTTTCATTCATTAGTTAATGTGTGTGTGTGTGTGTGTGTGTGTGTGTGTGTGTGTGTGTATCTGTATCTGTGCTCATGCCACTGTGTGTTGAGGTCTGAGAACAACTTGAAGTTGTATCTCTTCCTCTCCCATATGTGCCCTGGAAATGGAACTTAGTTCTCCGAGTTCTTTGAGCACCTTTACTCATTCATCATATCATTACCTCTAAGACTTTACAAAAGACACATTTTTCTTTTCCAAGGCACCAAAGAATATTCTTTACATATTTTCCCATCAGGTTTTTGGTCCTACACCTTCTTTTATTTCCTATGTGACAATTCTGCTCACTCTTTGGGTATCTTTCCAGAGAGATTCTATGTTACCTACATAAAACATATAAAACTAAGTATCTATATATTTTATTATTTTTTACCTTTTCATAGATAGCATATTTCAAAAGGTTACCCTGGCTTTAAAAGATACAAAATTTAAGATTATTCCACCCAATAACATAAAATACTATATCACCTTTAAAGAGAGTTAATAAAGGTGAATTTGTATACCATACAATTCACCCATTTAAGACTTTCAAATTCACATTTTTTAACATGATTACTGAATCATGTAACCAACATTATAATCAACTTTAGGATGTTTCATTACTTTATAGAGAACCCCCTCATCTATTATTCATAGCTCCCTAATACTCCACCTTTCCCAGTTAGTGAACTACCTTCCACTGCCACCACCTCCTCTTCCTCTTTCTCTTCTTCCTCCTCCTTTGGACTGGTCTGCACATTTCATATAAATTGAATAATACTATAGCTTCTTCCACTTTGCAGAAAGTTTTCAAGGCTCACCCATGTTATATCATGTAAAGTCTTCATTTGAGAATGGATGGCTGGAAAGATTCTATATGTGAAATGTGTTTGGTTTTCATATCCATGTATGACCATGCATACACTAATATCGATATTATGCTCTTATACAGCAGAATACTTATGTTCTAGTTCTTATTAAGTCCAGTAAGTCAAATACCCAGGTTATAGACTTACTTCACATTTGCTTTCTGTACCTTTCTCAGGCTCTTCCAAAAAAGAAATAAATGTATAAGGCTTGCAGTGTCCTTACCTCCTCTTCTTTCTCCCTGCTGCAGTAAAGAAAGCCTCTGTCTCTTCTCAAAGACAATCTCCTTTCTGGCTCTCTACATCTTATATTCTTCCTTTTCAAGTCCTTTATGTCATTAGCTGTCTCCCTTCATTCTCTACCCCATCTTCTGCTTCCCCTCCCTACATAGTACCTCCTAGTAGCGCGCGCATACACACACACACACACACACACACACACACACACACACACACACACACATATGTTTTATGACTAAAAGATTTCCTGAATCCGTTATCCAGTTGTAAAACCTGACTCTTCTCTCCTCATTCTGTCTCTTTGCCCTTGGTGATTTGCAAAAAAACATAAATAAATTTTCTAGTCAGGAAGCAATCAACAGTATTAGAAACCATGAAATATTTTATTCTTTTGCCCATTCAACTTGAAATTTCTCCTGGGGTGACTTCCATAGCTCTGAAAATAAACCCAGAGATGCTCTCTTGCAGTTCTGCCTTTCTAAGCTGCCCCTTGCTCCTCTTTCCTCCAGCTGTCTCATTTTAATGAAAAGGGTCACATTCCATTGGTAATTGTAAACATATGTATTTTAGTAATATTTAGGATCTGGGTAGCCAAGACAGTTAAAGCATCAAGAACAAGTCAGAGCAAGCCCTCCCATATGCACGGTCACATCCTGAGTGCACTGCTAGATCAACTCTTAGTTGTCTTCCCACGACTCTCACCCTTTGCAGTCTACCTTCCCATCTGTGGGTGCAGTCATGTTTTCAAATTGCAATTCAATTACGGGATTTCTCTATTTGCTGGAAGTCCATCAGTGGTTTGCCATCATTCTCAGGATGAAGCTCATCATTGTTCTACAGAGGAACCAAAGTCTTGCTTCTTCTGCTTTTGCCTACCTTTCTGGTTCTCTCCTCGCAGCTCTGCACCAGAGGCCATAGTTCTGTTACTCTTGTGCATTTTCAGTACTTTGAATGCATGGAACTCTCTCCTACTGTTCACTGAAATACTTCTTCTTTTGTATTTGGTCAGCTTTGTCCTGTAGTCTTCACCATTGCCGTTATAGCATCATGCAGCTCTCTGCTCCCTAAGTTGTACAGTTGGTGTCTATATACACGTTGTATGATTGTGTTTTAATATCTATTTCCTCCAACACTTAGTAGTTTTCAGACTCTGGGCCTGTGTAACCTTGGTTCACACAACAGAGGAATGTCAGATGTAAACATTCAACCATGTATGTTCGATGTGTGAAAGACATACCAAAAATGCAGTGTCGTTCCAGTCTGGCATTGGGATGCTTTCAGGTATGTTATCTCACATAATATTTACCATTACCTCTGCGAGGTCTTTCTCTGTATAGTCTTTGTTGAGGAAAGTAGCCTGTAGGGAGAAAATGCAGACACGTTTGAGGAACCTCCAAAACTACAGAACGACTTACATAATTTTTTCCTTGAAAAAAAGATTTCACAATATTTACTTGTCATGATTATTTTGATAATTTAATCAGAAGACTTTAAAAAGTCTTCAAGGCCAGACAGTGGTGGCACAGGCCTTTGATCCCAGCACTCAGGAGACAGAGGCAGGTGGATCTCTGAGAGTTTCAGACCAGCCTGGCCTACAGAGTGAGTTCCAGGACAGCCAGAGTTACAACAGAGAAACCCTGTTTCAAAACCACCACCACCACCACCACCACCAACAACAACAACAACAAAAGTCTTCAAATATACTTCTTCCTTTCAGCAAAAAACACCTGATCATTTGCATTAAAGGTATTTCTTCTCAAGTCAGGCACATAACCATAGTCCCAGTACTCAAGAGATAGAGAGGGGAGGGTGACATGTTCCAAGTCAGACTGAACTACACAGTAGGGCCACATCTCAAAAAATAAACAAAACAGTTTCCTCTCTTTGTGAAGTGGGAACAGTTGAACAGCATTTGTCACTGTTTGAGATTTGACAGCATGACCAAATTAATGAATAGGTAACATGAGCCAATATAATACTTTTAGGATAATGTTTTCCTTTTATTCTTGCCTTGGAGGTTACCATACATCCTGCATTGCAAAGTGGAATTTTACTAAGGGAAAAATTCCAGTATCTGTGCCAGTCAGAGAGATAGTTTAGGATAGTGTTTCTCAACCTTCCTAATGCTAAGGTACTTTAATATAGTTCCTTGTAATGTGGTGACTTCCAACCATCAGATTGTTTTTGGTTGCTGTTTCATAACTTTAATTTTGCTACTGAGTGGTGTTTCAGTTCCTAAGACCATCAGAAATACGTGTTTTCTAATGGTTGCGACCCCCCGGATTAAGAACTACTGCTTTCGAGAATTAGGATTTTGGCTGAAGTTGTAGAATCCGGTTATTATTGACAAAATACTTTGAATTATGAGTAAAGATTCTAGAGAACCTCATAATCTCTGAGAAAACATTTGAAGTTTTAAACAGGAAGGGATTTGTTTTGAAAACCCAAATAAAATCTTAGCATTCGATTCACATAATTTACTGAAATCCACAGATAGACACAGAATTTAAAGGCTTTGGAACACTCTAAATATATAGAAATATTCAGTACAATGACAATCTCCACAGGAATTATTTGCAGATTTTAGTATAATAAATTCACTTAAGAAATTTAGGAGGATTACATATAAATTGGTTTGCTTAGCAGTTATTTCATTTGAGGTAGTGTGTTGACATATATGAGCCAATATTTATTAGGATAATGTTTTAGGCCTTCTCAATCAATAAATCTATATTCACAAAACAGTGTGTATAAAGTTTAAGAGGGAAATAGAATACAAACATGACATCTTTAAGGAATATAGTAACGTTTGGGGATTTTCTTCCATTTCAAAAATATTTTAAAAAATCCTGAAAATCTATTAAACAAATAATTTAACAGCTGCGAAAAACTGAAGGATCATACATTTTTCTGAACGTATTTCCCTTGAAGTGGAAACTAACAGGGAGGCTTTGTTTCCAGTGAGGAGCTCATGGGGAAATAAACTCGCTGAATAGAATGTGTGCTGCACAGACCTTTGCCCAAAGAGCTTCGTTCAGCAGCAAATGATTTTGTAGAGGTCCGCACGTTTTCTTCAGGATTAAATTGTGAACCTACATGAATCCATTGAAGTCAGTCTCACTGTTTTTCTTGGGGAAACAAATCAAAACAAAGCCCACATAGGAATACATTTGATTCCTAGTGTGGTTTTAATCAAACTGTTAGCATGTAAAATATATATTAATTGGACCGCCTGAGAGTTGTCAGCTTTTTCCTTCCCACATGGTATGTTTGCTTGTCCACATATGCACTATTAGGATTGGACAGAGATATTTATCCCCGAACTTCATGTCAACCTATATTAATTCACAGTGACCTGAAGTCATAGAATTCTCTGGCTAAAGTCGAAATGGTAGCTTTACACCTAACGTTAAACTTATCAAAATGCATAATCATTCTTAGGATTTCAAGGTTTGACTTTTTTTTTTTTTTTCTCCCTTGTATTGCACTTGACCTACCGGTGCAAGCAGAGGACCATCTCTGCATTTGAAATTGCAACCTCCAGTCAATCTGTCTGAAGTTTTTGAAGCTTTATGGAAAGTAGTAGGGTTTCTTCTGCTGTGATAAAACCCCCAGACCAAAAACAACCTGGGATGGAAAGGGTTTATTCACCTTACAGCTTGTAATCTATCAGTCAGGGAGGCCAAGGCAGGGACTCAAAACAGGAGCTGATGCAGAGACCACAGAGGAACCTTGCTTATTGGCTTGGTCCCCATGGCTTACTCAGCCTGCTTCCTCATAGCACCCAGGACTACTAGCCCAGTGGTGACAGTGCTCACCACTGTGAGCTGGTCCCTCCCACATCAATCATCAATCAAGAAAATGCACTGCAGGCTTGTCCACAGGCCAATCTTGTGGGAACATTTACTCAACTGAAGTTCCCTCTTCCAAAATGACTCCAACTCATGTCTAGTTGACATAAAATTAACCATAGCCTCACAGCGCCATCCCTGGATTAAATAGCAAAGCCAGATAGAAAAAAGAAAAGGCTTTTATTTTCTTTCATTTTTATGAAAACAGCAACACTTCCTAGCATTTTCCTTTCAGAATTTGGAGTTCAGAGGATTGATCTGTTACTGTTGGTAATTTTACTTAAAAACCTTCCTATTACACAGATTCACAATATTTTTTGTTTTTGTAGAACAGATGGTATAGACTAGAGGAAGAGACAAACATTGTATGTTAAACATTTTATTGATCAATTAAAATATCATAATTTAAAGTGTTGATTCTGCTGTGGGAATTACGCATGTCTATATAGGACTGGAAGAGGCATTCGGAGTGCGTGTGGGGGTGGGCTGGGAATGTGGTGTGTCGTTTAAATGAGGATGGGGATTATCTTTGCCTTCCAACCTCCCTCCTCACTGTCTGTGTCTTTCTTGTCCCAGTCTGTCTGTCTGTCTCTTTCTCTGTCTCGCTCTCTCTCTGTCTCTCTCTCTGTGTCACTGTCTGTCTGTCTGTCTGTCTGTCTCTCTCTCTCTCTCTCTCTCACACACACACACACACACACACACACACCAGGGAGGCAGATGGTTTTCTGTCAAGGTGTGAGGAACCTGCCTTTTTTTTCTTCAATCGTGTCTCCAGGCCCTTTGCAAACTGCGTCTTTTGCCTGTTTTTAAGACCAGTTTGAAAGAAGCTGATTGTCAGGGTAGAATAAAGAAACCACCTGTGTGGATTTGATGAAGAAGAAAAGAAAAAGAGCTCTAAAGCTTGCAGCTCATTGAAAAGCATGCTATTACAGAGAGAATGGATCTTTATTGTCAAGGAAAGTCCTGTTCAGTTTTTCTATAAGGGAGGGCTCTCTTGAGAACTCAGTACCATTGTTTCCAGTAACGTGTCTCGTTTACACTAATTTCCAGTCATGTTAACCTTTCATCCCTGCGAATTAATTATGTATGAAAGCCTATTTTTGGAATATTGTTCTTGGCCATATATTTATAAATTATGATAGTTTATTCTCTTAAAGTTAAACAAGGCCACAAAGGATGAGAAGTACCTCCAAAAATTGCAACATTTAGTTTTTCACCCCAAGCTAAAAATACTCTTGTCTTTTTTTTTTTTTAAACAAAAACAAAAACAAAGGTTAGCTCATTTGTGTGAGATTTCATAGACATTAAAATTTGCTTTTTATTTGGTTCATGTATTTATAGAAAAATATTGCAGTTGAGTCTGGAATGCGGAAACAAACCCATTTTGCATGGAAGGTGCTAGAAAATGACAACCTACAAATAGTCCTTGTGTTTCCTGCTGTGCCCTGCATGCTCTTGCTCTTCCTCAGAAGCCTCATTTATGATGCAGGCTGCCTCCCCGACAATGGAGGGTTGTAGTGGAAACTGTCCTCTCCACCTAAGTTATGGGTCCTCATATAGTGCCTACCATAGAAACAGTGGTTCTGTCTCCCCTAAATCATGCCTGTGCATATGACCCCATCATTGTTCCCAAGATCTGTGCCCTTTGCCCTTGATCTAATTTCTGCAGGATTTACATGAGTGTCAGACCCTTGGAACACTACACAATAGTGACCTTGACTCTTGGACCTTTCTGGGGAAAAATGAGTTTACATCTAGAGCTGTGATTATATGGACTATTTTGTAATTGTATTAGTAAAATGAGTCCCGATACAAAAGAAGCCCTAGCCCTCTGTCGGGGACATCTGTATTTATAGTTGGTCAGGTCTCCAGTTTTCTGTTCTTGAGGATGATGGTGCATTTGCACAAGACTGGATCTTCTTTGTTTTTATTATCTTCACCTTGGGCACACAGGCAGATCCTATAGATGCTCCCTAGTGTTACATTTCCAGATAATTCTTTTAAAGCTTTACATTTCTGATTGTTAACATAGAACATGTTTAGAAACTGAACCAAACCCAATACAATTGCTTGGCAAGAGAGACTAGAATAGCGATGGTGGGTGTTTAGCACTTGATGGATGAACAAGTGGTAAAAAGAGTACAATTTGGTACCCAGAAACACCACCCCATGGTTGGTCCTATGCCCCTTTGGGGGGAAAGACAGTCTTTAATTACATCTGGAACTCATTATTTCTTTTTGGAGGCTCTTTCCAGATCAGCTCCCCCATCAGCCTCCCATTGAGCAGCAGAAATTCCAGATGGTTCCCTCCATATGCCAGTGCTACTCTCTCAAGTAGGATAGATTGGTCATTGACAGAATAGGATGGAAGAGCTGCATCCAACCAGGATAGGGTGGAAAGTAATTGGGCCGCATCTAAGATAGAGGTGGTCTATTATTTATATTTACTAAGTGGGTTGCATACCTCTTTATGAGTGATTACTAGAAACGCTTTGAGTACTTTTACAGAAATGATACTACTTGTAGAGAAGGTGGCATATTGGATCAATACACACCTGGACAAAAAGACACAAGCTTGTATCTCAGGACAGTTTGGCCTGGCATCTTATCCACTCTGGGGCCAGTTTCATCATAAATTGTGTGTTCCATTGTCCAGATCACCATCACCTCTACACTGTGATATGAGGAGAACTCCGTTATAGAAAAGCTTATATGATACACTTTCATTTCATTATAGAAGAATTGTGTTGGAATAGGTATGTTAGTGCCATTTTCCTATCAGAAGTAGCTGGAAATAAAAAAATCAGACTGACATTCATTTAATTAAAGGATAGCATCACTTCAAGTCCATAGCATTATTTATTAATATATATTTATTACTATTTATTATGCAATGGTAAGAAACACCTCTCACTCATCTTTCATTTCCAAGTTCTTGAAAAGTTTGACATATTTCAAGAAAGGAGAGGAATGAAAAAACTTGGAGAGTAGAATCCAAGAAACTTGAAAGTATAAAATATAACAGTTACAGCAATATTTATTTTCTCTGCAGCCCATCCTTCCCCTCTGGCTGCTGCTGGATTGAATGTGTGTGTTTCTACTTGGTATTTTTGTGAGGACATAATGTACATTAGGTTTTATTTCAGATCCTGATAAAATCAACACAAGGAGGGAAGAAGTCCTGTGCTGTTCCCATGCAGTTAATCTGTGTGTGATTCCTAGGAAATTGACTGGGACATTTGGAGTGGGTAGGACACATCAAAGGAAGGTTTCCCTCCAGATGGGCATGTTATAAAAGGGAAAAGCCAAATTCTATGAATTTGTCATCTTTTTATCCATGAAGGACCTTCAAAAAATCAAGTGTCATGTGTATGAGTGTGTGTGTGTTTACACGCTGTTGATGATAGAAACATTTAAACAGTTATTTAACTTCATTAATTGTTTTGTGTAGATAAGTTCTATAGGCAAACATTGAATATATGTTGGGACACAGGATGATCATTTGCACAAAACGTTAATTTTTAAAGGTCTTTGCTTTAAATAACTTCATATCTGAAATTTGCGAACCCACTAAATACAAAAAACTGCAACAGTCCCTTGATATTTCACTCTTTTGTTTAAATGTTCTGAAAAGTGCCAGACACAAGACTGATCTATATCTTTAGCTGTCTAGTCAGTTGTCTTACATCTGCTAGTAAAGTAATAGACTCTTGAATTCAAAGTATGTATGGACGTACAAAGTATATATGCTAAGTATGTATGGACCAGAGCTGGAAACACTCATTTAATGGCTTTACATTCAACACTACAATAAGTACAATTCTTTTTCCTTAGAGATGATTAGTTTCTTCCTTTAAAAACAGGAGATCAACGACTGGCTCAGTGAGGCTCACTTTCTAACGTGCAAGCATATGTGCCTGTAATACCGTTTAGTGTTCTTATTTAAATATGTAGACCGTGTCTTGGGGGGTATGAAAGACAAAAGTTTTTTCTTCCGGCAGCAGTGGTGGAAAGGATGTGAGGAGTGCTTTATAGTCAGCCTAAATCTGTCACTGTTCCCCATGGACTGAGCTGGGCTGCTGCTGCACCACTGGGGTATTTTGAGATTCATTAGTTTGTATTCAGCTGAGAGAGTTGAGAGAACGTGCAAGAGGGGTTGTACTAGATGTGTACCTGCATGTTACTGGCCACAGTTCAGTCTCATGGCTTCATCTAGCTGTAAAGACAGCTAAAGACTGGAGCCTAAAACTGTCAACTCGTGAAAAAGGAGAAACTGTTGGCTTGCGGCTTCATAGTCTTTGCCACAGAAAGGCATGGCTCAGGCAAGCTAGTTTGCTTGGTACATCATTTCCTGGAGTGTGAAATGCGATTGTGGGACAACAACAACAAAACTCTTTAAAAAATCTGGATACCCGTCAAAGATGGAAATACTTGAAATTTAGGCAGAAGCATTCATTTGACATCTTTAGTTCATGTTGAAGTACTTCAGAGAGCAGCACTTAATACTTCAGCATGCAGGAAATATTTACCATTTTAAGTGAAAAATGTTTTATTCATATATTACTTTATTGTTAAGTTCAGGCAAAGTCCATGATTACTTCTCTTAAAGTTATACAGAAGGTTTTTATGAAGGCTGTGAAGGGAAGGAAACAGTGGTTTGATGACACCCATGAGCTCCATAAACATGCCAAGTACATGGACCTTTGTACACGCAATGCTTCTCTCCAGCTCTTACTGTGTGCGCACTGTGCGCTTTGTAGAAATTAGGGTGTTATATGTTATATATATATTAGGGCTTACTGTGTTGTGTAAGCATCCTAATCTAGTAACTCATTTAATACTCACAAAAGACCTATGAGGAAGCAGGTACTATTTTTATTCCCATTTCACAGACAGGATAATGAGGGATAGAATGATAAAATCAGTCTTCCATCTTGCATGTAGCAGAGCCGGGATTTCGAACCAAACTGTTTATCTTTTGAAGGATAATTTCTAGCTGTTTGTTCTGTATGCCCTGTAACTAGAGTCAAAAAATGAGGACACAGGTACAAATCATATGGAATTCATATCTTCATGTACTGAATTTGTACTAAATTAGGGATTTGAGGGGGAATTGTTTGAGGACACAAGCAAGACTTTTGGCCATAACATTTGTTAAGTTAACGAATGACAAAATTTACTAAGCACAGTTGAATTTCTTTTTTGTTTGTTAGTAAGCTTTTTCATATAGAATATTTGTTCTGTATGTTGTACCTGACTTCACTTAGGTACAAAACTGAGCAGGTCCTGAATTTCCAGAAGCCTGAAAGATCTCGGGAGGAATGAAGGTGGGTCTTGTATTAGGTGCCCATCTGAGCAACCCCTTTGTCTTCTCCAGACAGGACTGTTCTTGTGGATACCGATCTCCCAGTGCTTAGAGGCCTCTATGTGATGGGGACCTTAGAATTCCCTGTGGACAGAAGCAACGTTCTGAGTGTGGCGTGCTTGCTCATTGCAGGAGGGGAGCTGAAAGTCGGTGAGTAAATGCATGGGGATCCGGTTGGGATGTTCTGATTGTCACGAGTGAGAGAAAGTACTCTGGGAAGTGGAATCTGCTGCTTGTCTCCCTGCTGCTGGCGAGGGATAAGGCTAGGTACGAGTTTCCAGGTACAATTTTAGATGTGGACAGTGGTGACTTTTTCTGGTTATTTTTTTTTCCCAGTGACTCTCTGTTGTCCATCCCTTTCAGTTGCCCTAGAGCAGTGGTTCTCAACCTGTGGGTCGTGATCCCTTTGGGGATCAAATGACCCCATCACAGTGATCACCTAAGACCATCTGCCTGTCAGATACATTACAATTCATAACAATAGCAAAGTTACAGTTATGAAATAGCAATGAAAATAGTTTTATGTTTGGGGGTCACCACGACATGAGGCACTGTATTAAAGGGTCACAGCATTAGCATGTTTAGGAAACACTGCCTTAGAAGGACTCTAACTCAGATAACTTGGGGCTAAAATCACTGTAGCCTGACACTGGCTGTTTGACATTAAGCAAGTAAACCCCAGAGGACCTCTATCCCCTTACCTGCAGCATGCACGATAATGGAACCTACACAGGTGCATGAGATGTCTTAAAAATTAGATGAAGCAACTCATATTGTCCTATGTTAAGTGTTTGATACATGTTACTTTACCAGTCAGGGTGTCTGTACATAAATCAATAACATTGGGCATTTTGTGGGGTCTTTAAATAAATGAGCTATTTACACAATTACAGGTTTGGAAAGGTGCTCACCTTAGGGATACTAACACAAGATATTACAGCTTTTTGCTGTAAAAGATGGAGAGAATGAGTTTGTTCCAGGAATCCAGAGTTGTAAGTGTGGAAATGGTTGTCAGACAGATGTATGAGTGTTCGCATGTCTGATATTCAATCGGTCTATGAGAGTGTCTTTCAGGAATAAATACTCTACCTGTCTCTTCTCACCATGGGGCATTGCACAGAACAGAGATGGCAGTTTAGGAATGTAGGCATCAACAGAAGCTCCTCAGCACGGTTGGCTTCCAGCTTTCAGAAGAGACAAGATGCTCCTACCATTACAGCCAATAAGTCAACTGACTTTTTCAGCCACCTCATGCTGTTAATCTTGGCAATGATCTTGTCAGCTGTAATTCCTGTTCTTTCTCTATGTGCTGCATCAAATATGTATTTTCCCACTGTACACCTGTGCCCAGTGCCTAAGTATAATAGTTTTTCACCTGCTACTTCATTCAATTATTTCACTCATCTCTCCCCACTGGGAAATAACTGTGTATTCTAATATTTTCATTTCTGATTAAGACTATTGTCCCATATGTTTAGCCTTCTATAAAATACTCATCTTGTCACTGATGGAAATATTTAGTAAAGTAGACCCTGTTTGTATTGGTAAAAAACTATTTGAAGCTATCGCCTTCTGACTAGAGCTGTTCCTTTCGGGCTTCTGACATCATTTACAACATAAATTGCAGACTGAAAATCTGTACCTTTGAAAGAAATTGACACTGTGCCACTCTCCAGTTTTGCTTTAGATATTTCAGATATTTTAAAATTATGTCTGTTCCTAACTTGATTTTTACCCATCACTAGATAATGGTGTATATTTTTTCTGTTTCATCCATGTGTTCCAAGCCTTAAGGTTGCTTATTGGAACCCATCTGCCCTATCCTATGTGAGTTATGCCTGAAGGAAGACTTTCAACCCATCTGTCCACACCTACAGAAACCCCAACATGAAAGAGATAATATGGCTAGTTAGTAAACAAATTTAATATATGTGGACGTTGGCACAGCGTACTGCCAGAGCATATCT
Source organism: Cricetomys ansorgei (assembly GCA_026225945.1). NCBI lineage: Eukaryota > Metazoa > Chordata > Mammalia > Rodentia > Nesomyidae > Cricetomys > Cricetomys ansorgei. The sequence continues at coordinate 7,596,184 of JAMJFZ010003581.1, read as the reverse complement.
GCTATGTGATGCCATTTGTTCCAAATCCCAACAGTGTGAAATTGTAGTTCTTGGTGGTTAAAATTTTGAGACAATGGATGCTGGCAAAAGAAGCCATCTGACTTTAGAAACCATAGAATGGTAGAATTGGAAGTAAATTTGAGATCACATTTGTGTCACAAATGCCAGAGTCAGTTAAATCCTTGTCCAAGTGGCTCCATAGAACATGTGTAGGAGCAGAAAGTACAGCAGATGAAGAAAATTGACCAGTATGCTCATGCTCTGGCTATATTATTATTACTATTATTATTATTATTATTACTATTATTGTTATTATTATTATTATTATTATTATTATTATTGTGACTGACAAATAAATCCTGAGCAGATAATCTTACTGTGTCCATGTAACAACAAAAAGCCCCATAATATATATCTTTTAAGATATTTAGTTTGGGTATAAAAGTGTGTCTCTGTGTAGGTATGTGCTTGTGGAATCCAGAAGAAAGCCTCCGTACCCCAAACTCCCCAGGAACAGGCAGTTGTGAGCCATCTGATATGAAATGTTGGGAATGTTAACTTAGGTTCTCTGTAAGAGAATTTTTCACTTGCGGAGCCACCTGCCTAGTCAGCATGTATTTTTTAAGAGATAGTGACTTTTAATAACCTAGACATAATTTATCAATTCTTTAACAACTTCAACTTTGGCTTTAAATTTCCTTTGTAAACTTTATATTACTTGTTTATTCATTGTGTGTATGTATATGTGTATACACACGTGTGTATGGTGTATATGTGTGTACATGCGTGTGCGTATATGATTATGTGTGTGTGAGAGAGAATGTGTTTGGTTTCGTGCATGCCACAGTGTACTTGTGGAGATCCATGACCACTTGTAGAAGCCAGTTCTCTCCTTCTGTCACATGGGTTCTGGGAATCTAACTCAGACAATTTTCAGACTTGGCGGCAGGCCCCACTTCAACATGTTCCTCCGTGTTGTTTAATATACCACATATTGAAAGTTAACAGTTATCCACCTTTGAGTAATAGGTACAATTACTTTCATGAATCTGGTTGAAGAAATAAATAGAATAAGTAAAAATGAAAAAGGAAATAATTCCTCTGTTGTGATGATTTTCTGGTTCCATTTATACATGTCTCACTTCCTCTTTCATATTTTTTAATATTTATTTTCATATTTAGATATTAATTGAATAATCAGTTCAGTGCCTGGCATTGTTTTGGGTTGACTATTTCTCAAGGATCAGGACAGACAGGATTCTCGCATTTTTCGTTTGTTTGGGAAAACCAATGATGGGATAGTAAGATGGCCAGGAACGGTATGGCCAGATGACGTCATCTGTTCTGAAGGAAACAAAGTAGACAAATGATTTGAAGTGTGGTCCAGGTTGGCTGTTGGCCATCAGAAGTAAGGTGGTTAACAAAGAACATTCTACAGAATCATGTAACCTCAGACCAAAGCAAACCGAGGATCTAGACCTACAAAGATTGGACAAGACAACCCCGGCCTTGATGAAAAGCTCATGCAAAGGCCCAGTGCTGCACATGCTGCAGGGTGGGAGGTGGAAGGGTAGCTGCTGGACTGGAGAACAGTGTAAATTAGGTTTTTAACTCTCCTCTAGAAATTCATTGTACGACTTCTAGAAAATTCTCCAAAAATCACTGTGATGTTGGGAGTCTCTGTGATTGCATGAATCATCCCTTCAGAGTCTTCATTAGGAAACTGGCATGGACAGATATTACCTATTTGTTTCAAGATCTTGTATTTGGTAACGATTAGGATCAGCAGCTGTTGCAATTGTCTTTAATACTCCCTCCCAGGCTTCTGACGATTCTGCCACTATGAGGAAACCTTCCCAGTCTCTAGTAGTAGAATGCACTCAATATCTTAGTGCTGGTCCATTCTACCCATTATTTTTGTTCTTACTACATTCACTTTGTTAATATAATGTATTAGTTTCCAAGTATCTTCTTCATTAAACGGTAAAGTTCAGTGCATGTTGCAAAATTTGTTATTGCCAGCTTTTGATCACGTGTGTAATTGGTATATGGATGAATGCATGGGTATACCTAGGTCTATTTGTTATCTCAGTCCTCTTTGGCCTTAGAACACATCATAATTAAATGTCTATATTACATAAGGCAGGAATTAAAGTGTAAATATTTAAATGACAATAATACATTTATCTCGTGTAAGAAAGCAACTGAGCAAGTATCAAAACACAGTAAAAACTTGGTGATCCAAATTCAGTTTTTACAACCTGTCTTGGCCCAATTAAAATGGCCAATACAATCTCAAAATAAACATTGGTTTGTTGTTTGCTTTAGCTAATTTGTGTTTGTTTGCTCTAGAGAACCTGCCTGAACCCATCCCTTTCATTTATATATTCTCTTAAATGAGAAATTGCTCCTGTTTCTTTACATGTGTTCCTTTTATCATAGTTACCACTGATGTTAGCGTGTTATTGACACAAATGTTCAAGTCATTAGGGATGCTATATTTTTAAAAATTGCATGTGAATAATTTTTTGTAATAATTTGTTAAAAGCCTTTGGTGATGGATAACCAGGAATAGCATATCTATACAAACCACTATCAAAATACTTTAAAACAATATATGAATATTATATTAATACATAAGTAATAATAATTAATAATAAGAATATTGGCATCCATAGAAAATTTATATAAATGTAAATACTTTGTTTCATTCAAATAAATTGAGCAATTCATATTCTAACAACATTTAAAAATTAACAGAATATCTAAATCAGCAAGGCACACTGTATACATATGTAAACTGGGACACAGTAATTCGTTGTTTTTCTGGCTTGCCATGGACAAGTCATGCTATGAACTACCTAGTTTCTCAGTGATTATACTAAGCGCTTTTAGTTTTATCCTAAAACTTGTCACGTTTTGTGTTTCAGAGCCAGTGATGGGTGTTTGTCAGTGCTGTCTCACAGCCGTAGCCAGAAGCCTAAGGTCATCATTAGCACCTGGCTTTGATTGTCAGGAAATGAAGTACTAGGTGTTTGGAAGCTTCCTTCATCGCTATGTGACTGGTGCTTTCTCAGTCCCAAGGAAGAAAATCTATATAGTTTATTGCCTTCCAAACTGGCAGTTCTGTAAGCCTCATTGGATGATTCAGTAATAAGGAGTAAACAAACCTGAGAAAACTGTAGATTACATCCTTCAGCCTAAAGCCATGATACAATTGAGGAAGCAGAGAACTATATGTGTGATGTATGTTAAAGATAACCTATCAGGAATTGGGAGAGTTGGCTTAGTAGCTAAGAGCATGTGTTCCTCTTGCAAAGGATAGGATTCGGTCCCCAGCACCAACAAGATGGCTCATAACCATTAGTAATTATAGTTCAGGGGATCTGATAGCCTCTTCTGATTTTGGTGGGCTTCAGACATGTATCTTGTGAACATATATACATGATAGCAAAGCATGCATCCACATAAAATAATAAAATAATTAAAAATTATACATCAAGTTAAAATAAACACCAATGTCTTCTTTTAAGCAAAGATACTTTTAATGTGTAAATGTGCCACATTGTATGTCCACAAAGACATGGTTTGTGAGAGCTAAAGTAGACCACCCACCAGCCAATCAGTTTTCACACTAACAGATCTCTAATCCAGGTAATGGTTAGCTAATAAAAAATTTAAAAACTGTAACATTAAAGACACGAGCTTTCTAAATACTATTTTTAAAACTTTGTGTTTTATAGATATAGGAAGCTTGGATTCCATTTTTGTGCTTAGAAAGTCCCAATAAGGCCAAAAGGCTGATACTAAATAATATGTGTTTCAAGATGAGATTTACTATAGAAAGATATTATTTCTACTTAGATATTACATTTTCACAAACATCACATTATCTTTAAATTGTATTTATGCATTGTTAATCAAAACTCTAATAAGCTTAAAAATTCTTCTGATTTATTAAATATCTTTAATATTGAAATATTTAAAAATCAGTATTTTCTAATTCATGCTTTTAACTCAGACATTTCTTTAATATAAATATAGGAAGCTATAGTTTTTATTTAATTGTTGACATAAGTATTTAATTAATTGCACATTAATTATTTAATATATTAAATAAATCACATATTAAATAAATAATAATTTGTGTGAAAAATAATTTTCCTCTTCATACATGAATACACTTTATTTTAATCAAATCTACCCTCACTCCTCAGTTCCTAGTGATTCCCTCTCACACATCCGTTTCCAAACTTCATGTCCTCTTATGCGTAGGAAATCTTCATTTCGGTATAGCCACATAGCTATCTTTAGAAAGAATGGGAGAGGGAATCTCATGTAGCCCATGACTTCAGATTCCCTGTATAATCAAGGCCTCTTAAAAGGTCTTCCTGCCCCTACATCCTAAGAGCTGGTGTTACAGACATGTGCTATGATCTTTCATTATGAAATCAACATTTTGATTGAACTGTGGTCAAAAAGCATACACTGTATAATTGCGATACTTTAGAAAAGAAACAGTTAAACTTAAAATTCGAATGTGGTAGTGTATACCTGCAGTCTGTCAGTAGAGGCAGGAAAATTTGTAGCTCAAGGCAATCCTCAGCTATACAATGACTGCAAGGCCAGGGTGGGCTGCAAAGAAATGTCTAAAAAACCTAACTAAATAATTTTTAAGCTTTGTTTTTCATCGTCACATATCAGTTTTTGTCTCATACAGATTTCAAAGGACTTCACGTTTGTTGTTTATGGATAGTTTCTTATCCATAGCTATTATGCCAAGCTTGCTGATCGTCTTACTCATTACCACAGTGCTCTTCGTACTTGTTTATTATATAAGCAGATGTTTGCCTGGCTACTCTTATTATCCCTTTTTCCTTTGAGTTCCATAGGTTTCTGCTTTCTGCAATTGGAAGTTATACTACTAGGTACATGTATATGTAGGGTCATTATACCTTATTCACATTTGTTACGACTGTAAGGAGTCTCTTTTATGGTTGTTTTCTGCAAGGAAGTTTGTTTCAATTAACCAGTTCACTATTATTCTAGGAAACACTTTAGAATTAATTCTGGCAATACACTGTTCCTTAGCTCACAAAGGGGGGAAAAAAAAAAAAACAGGTAAAAGGCACTTACATTGTAGTCCTAAAATTTTTGAGGTATGCTGTTATAGCTGAGGAGGGTCACTTAACCCTAACTTAGTTGGTTCCTAGAAATCAATTAGAGTGGAGCCAGGTGCGGGTGGAAAATTAAGGACTGGGAAGAATGAAAAAGACTGTGAAGAGAAAGATCTAAATGGTTAGTAAATAATTCTGAAAGCATTTGATGAAACGAGGTGTGGGGAGTCTGTTTGATAGAGTAGGCTTAAGTGTAAACTAGGTTTATACTTGATTTTATCAAAAAAATTTAATCAATAAAGTACTACAAGGTCCCTTTCCCTTTTTCTTACATTTTGAAATTCATGGAATCCATTTGTACCATATCCCCCCAATCAATAATGGTTATCTTTGGTATACCAGAACTTATTTCTTCCATCTCCCCAGGTGATTTTAACATCTGGAACCAATTCTTTCCCCTCTTTTGCCCACCATCATGCTAAGTAATAACAACTATGCTTTACTTCCTTTAGTTCTCGACATATGCATGTCCGAGAATAGTATTTATTAAGTCTAAGCCCAATGCCACTACATAATATCTATGAAATCTCCAAGTAGTTACTTAAGCTCTTCTTGCCTTAGTTTCCTCATGGGAATCTCTAGAGCCTTCATTGAAAGTCTGTGAGAACGTAATGAACTCATGTATGTGAAAGTATCAGCAGTGTCCTGTCTTTGTTGTACAATTATCTCCCAATATATCAATTTCAGGTTTCAGGGCAGCTTTACAAAGGTAAGCCAAGACCCATCTGCCTCATCTGGGGTGCCTCATCTCAGAGCTAGCTACTCTTATTTACTGGTAAAGTCCATGTAGAAAAAAGCATCTTGTGTCTGTTTGCGAGGTTGAGAATACAACGAGGATGGCAGGCCTGAAAGCTTTGCTTTCACCAGCTTTTATAAACTCAGGAAAAGCTGGGGTTTAATGTCAGAATACTGTGCATTTCCTTTTTTTGCTCCTGCCTGGTTTCTGAGTGGTCCTTGTCTCCATCCTTCCCTCTCTCATGTTAACAAAAAGGTTCCAAATCTTGGTT